>CAJPEV010002841.1:23770-38119 GCA_905338385.1 Darwinula stevensoni | reverse complement strand
TCATTAGCATTACTGTATGGAGGGAAAGTCTCAGGGGATGCGATGGATTACTCCCACACGGTCCAAGGGGGGGGGGGGGCGCCATTGGAACTCCTTGCCCTGAGCGCCAATATGCCAAACGGCCCTGATGACAGGTATATTCGGAAGTCCATCCTGTTACATAATCGTATTAGTCTGCTCCATTTCGAGTCTCGAGAGAGAATTACGTCAATGAGATATAAAATTATTCCGCCCCCCCCTCCCCTTGGACCGTGTGGGAGTAATCCATCGCATCCCCTGAGACTTTCCCTCCATACAGTAATGCTAATGACTGAACATTTCTAATTGCATTTCCCGGAAAACCATTAAATGTATTCGTGTATTCGTGGAAGTAGAGAAAGAGAGAAGATGATCGTTTTTACCGGTCATTTTGTCTCTTATGAGTCTGGATAGGATCGGAAGACGAAAAAGAAACCGACCTGGAGAATCTGGAAGCATTCGTTGAAGAACTCGGGCCCCGCGCGGGTCTCGTTATAGAAGACTTCGCGGGAGAAGTCGTAATTGAGATTGAGGAAGGAATCCGTGGTCGTTCGAGTCCCAGCCTGATCGACCAGGTACACGAGGGCACACTGGGACGACGAGAAACTCACCCCTTTGTACCACATTTTCGCGTACCTGACCAAAACGGGGAGAGAGAAAAATAACCATTATGTTTCCCAGATACATCGAGAGGTAGGCGATGAAACGTGTGCATAGAATTGAGGCGAGAACGAACTTGTCGTTGCCATCCGGATCGTTGGTCATGATCTCGACGCGGCTGTTGTATTGATAGATCCGTCCGTTGGGGTGAATCAGGGCGCTCGTCGTACCCGTGTTGCTCAGGGCCATCACGATGTTGCTCTAGGGAAACGGCGTGCATCCGTTAGAAGTCCATCGGATGAAACTGAATGGGATCGCTGGAGAATATGGACAGCGTGTCGTGCGATCTGCCGCAAGAGTTCCGTGCTTCGGCGGGCATGGAGGCGAGGCAGGGGCCACCCTCGGCGTGCGATCGGACTCGGCGTTTGCAATAGTAGACCTATCGGCTGAGATGTGACACAGGATTTCCGCGTAGGTACCCGTTTCGAATTGCCCGTTGAATCGTGATTGTACCTCTACCATTTCTGCAAAGGGGCTTGTTCTAAGCCGAACAATTGAGAGGAGATAAGGCACGCGGATGAAAAGATTCGTGGTGCCGTTTGGCTTCTCCCGCTTCTGTCTCTCGGAAAGTGATAACTCGGATGCGGTCGTCATGTGGTCAACGTGGCGCACCTCCTCTCGATCATTTGACTTAGAACGAGCCACATTGAAAAATCTGAAACGCGTAAAAGAAGCTCAATCGATGGGTTCGTAGAACATCGTGACTGTAATCCTGTGATCCGCCATATCCCTGCTGGTGGAGATCGTGTATCTAGTATTTTTGTCCTGTACACATGGGATTCAAGCCCTTTACCTATTCCTACGGGTTCCCCCGATCGCTGGTTTCCCAGTGCATCCTCTTTTTTCTTATTGCGTTCCAAAAATATTTTGGATGACTGGAACGCTTGAGAGATTTGATATTTGCGCGAAGGTTAATTAAAATTTGGAGTTCTATCTGGAGTGCGGCCCTTAGGCTACTTGTATATCAACAGCTACTTACTTCGGGTGTCCGGAAAGTAAGAATCGTTTGTCAATTTGTAGCTCTGCAAGCAGTGCACTTCTCACTGCTCAGGAATTTAGGTCAATATGTAATCTCTGTGATTGCCGATTTTCACGTCAATCCGTTGAGAAGTGCTTACAAAGCAGCTCTATAAGCTCAATGCAGAGTGGGCTGTTATCAGCAATTTGGAAATGGCTACAAGCACTGAGAACTTTCGCTTCAACGCGTTCACGTGGTTCAAACTTGGCAACGTGACATCAGTTTGGGTACCGCACCTACTGACCGAGGACAACAAAGCGGCTCGCATCAACGCGCCAAGCACATCCGGGGCATTTTTTTACGCGAAGGCGTGGAGGGTTTTTGCAACAAGCTCAACAAGGCCTTTTGCAACAAGCTCGTTCCGTGTAACAGGCAGCGGTCGCAATCCCAAGTTTGAACCACGTGAACGCGTTGAAGCGAAAGTTCTCAGTGCTTGTAGCCATTTCCAAATTGCTGATAACAGCCCACTCTGCATTGAGCTTATGGAGCTGCTTTTAGAGGTCTGCTTTGTAAGCACTTCTCAACGGATTGACGTGAAAATCGACAATCACAGAGATTACATATTGATCTAAATGCCTGAGCAGTGATAAGTGCACTGCTTGCAGAGTTACATATTTATAAAACGATTCTCACTACTTTCCGGACACTCGAAGTATATTACCTTCCACAACGGAAACAAATGGATCTAAAGCAAACTGGTGAAATAGGAGGTGCGCTGTTGATTCCACCATATAGGGTGCGTGAGTGACGCCAGGAAAGCAAAATATTCACAGTAGATTTCTGAGAATGGTTGCATTTCCTTGCTTTTTCTTTTATGCCACTTTTTGGTGTCTCTTTACCCCTCGTTTAGCCCTCAACTGGTACACAATTGGTCCTTGGGATTCACGACTCTAACTGAAATAATAAAAAAATGAATATTTTGAACCTAAATAAGTATTCAAACTTGGTTACTCACAAAATGGATATAACGGAAGCTTCAACCGAAAACATTCACTTGAGCGCGACTGAGAGTCACACGCTCGCACCGGCGTTAGGAAAGAGACAAGTTTGAAATTTCTTCAGGTCCTGGGGACTCTGCTGAACCAGTTCAGGGTTTCAATCAAAACGAACGCAGGGACTGAGGAATAGGATGCGTTCACGACTGAAGCGAATATTATTCGCATTTACTTCACAAATCCAATAAGTAAATAAAGATAGGATAGAGGAGGGTGGGTCAAGATGGACCAAGGGGCAATATGGATCATAGGGCAAGATGGACCATGGGGAAAGATGAAGCATACGACATTCTATACATCATGTTTGGCATCCGTTTCACAAACATAAGTGCTTTTAGCGCTCAGCAAGCTTGGTCTTACCGAGTTTTACAGTGGCTCAACTCACAATATTCAACTTGTATTCAAGTATGCTTTTCACGATTTTTTTTTAGCTTCTGGGTTGCACAGATAAGGTGTAACTCAAATACTAATGCAGCTTTATTTCACGGACGATTTTGGTGCGTCGAGAGTGAAGCAGCTTTCCACCCGACCACATTTCTTGGCTTTGTCAGTTTGTCCGCTTGCACAGCAAATTACCTCATCAACGTTGGCCTAGGGACCTGGCTTGGCCTAGATGGCCAGGTTCGTCTAGAAGTTTCCAGAGGCCCCTTGGAGGCTTCTGTATGGATGGGGATGGTTGGATGGGCCCCTTGGGACCCTTTCATACGCGAGGCCCAGGGCAGATTAATCCCGGTGCTCCTCCCCCCCACCCCCGTGCGGACTTGAAGTTGACTGGGGCAAGATGAAGCATTTTTGGTTACAAAGGGGGGGATGAAAAGATTCTCAGAGAAGATTGAGGCCAGTTGGTAATGCGGGAAGGAAAGTAAGCAGAACTGACGAGGAATCTTCACAGGGGCCAAGTTACAGAAAATTCTACAAATAAAAAATATCGCCTGTCCTGTCTGGAGGTAGAAATATAAGAGCATGACAAAGAGATGAATAACTTTGAATTTCTTTATCTTAAAACCGCATGAAACAAATTTCACCAAATATGGTGAAAATGTAACTTACCTATTTTACTTTAAGTTTGAAGCTTTTGCTGAAATATAATAATTCAATTTGAAGCTGCAACTAATATTCTGCGACAGGTTGGATAATTAAACCGACAAGAAGCTCCTGTGCTTCGAAAGTGACAACAGAATGCTTGAAACTTTCATAATACTTTTTTAATTGAAGAGAGGCAGTGCAAGACAATGTAGACGATAATTTTACCCTCCCAAAGGAATTGAATGTCCAAGAAATGACAGACTGAAACTAGGTTCTGTGGGACCGTAGAACTCTAAATGCCACCACGCGTCGTCGACATTCTCATCGCAGTATCCATGTATTGATAGAATTCTAAGGAAGAGTCCTCCATTTTCAATTTCTGTTTTTTACGCAGGATATTGGCCATAACTTTCATTTAACTTATCAGGTGTTCACCAATTTTGCAAAACATAAATGAAAGAAGACAGTTAAAATATTACCACTATATTGAGTGAAGTTGAATGCTTCATTTTTATTTCGCGAGATACAACGACTTGTTGGAAGCTGAAAATTAGTGTCAATAAGTTTCTCAAAGAACTATAAAAATGGGCGAAATTGAATAGAAATCGCAGGGGTAAGTTCTAATTTTATATTTTACGCTTTTTGCTTTGACGTAAAATGACCCGATTTTAATTCTGGACGCGTTTCCTGAGAATTAAAAAAAGTATGACTACCAAGGAGAATACTAGTTTTTTTTTTGTTTCCCTTACTGAACACTATTTTCTCTTTCAAATTTTAGGGTGTGCTTGCCAGAAATTACGCTCATTATACCCAAGGAATAATTTTTTTTTACTCAAGTCGTGGAGGCCGGTGAAAAGGTTGAAAATGGTCGAAATTAAACGATAATGATTCCAAGCTTTCCCCAAAGAATTCCCCCCCCCCCCAAAAAAAAAAAAATAAATAATAATAAATAATAATAAACAATAATAAACAATAATAAACAATAATAAACAATAATAAATTATAATAAATAATAATAAATAATAATAGGGAGCCTTACAATTTTATCATGTGAAAAAAACTGACCCACTTGTCAAATGACTATAAAATGAAGAAGCCCAGGACAGATGTTCACATTTTGCAGTATGCAAGAAGTTCTAAGGAAAGTTAACGAATAAAAAAAGTACAAAGAAATAAATTTGCATTGGAATAAATTTTAAAAAGAGATATTTTGATCTCATTGCTTCAATTTGTACCATCGTCTTACTCCACATTTTAAAAGGAACAGCTTGCTAGGAGCTCGTACCAAGGTTCAAGGTTCAAGGTTGTCTAGTGGTAGCAAGAGGCGATAACGCCCAACTGAACACCACGTGTCGAGGTCGAGTGTTCCTTAATTTTAAGGTAGGCCTACTCCTCTTAAAGCTAAATATTTTTGTATTGTGGTGATTTTTTTATTTACCATATCCTAGTTGCTTACTGCCTAGCCCCTCAAGTCAACATTGCCCCCCTTCTTGCTTGTCCATAAAAGCATCTAGTTTCTTCTTTAAAATAGCCACGGAAGGGGCAGCCACTACGTCGTCGTCTAACGCATTCCACGCGTTCACTTCTCTACAAATAAAAAAGTCCTCTCAACCTGAGACGCACCTGCAGTTTATGCAGCTTGAGTTGATTACCTCTCGTTCTCTTGCTGCTATCGAACTGGAAGAACCTACCACACTCGACATTATCTATTCCTTTAATTATCTTGAAAGCCTGGATGTCTAGCGTGGAGGAATTGAAAGAGAGAGAGAGCATGTCAGGGTTGTGAAGATTTGCGAAGAGTATGCCTTGTCCCCTAACCTTAATCATTCTTGGGGTCCTCCTCTGCTCTCCCTCGAGCTCCAACAATTCACCCTTATTTGCAGGCTTCCAAAACTGGATGCAATATTCCAATTGGGGTCTTACCAGTGCCGCATACAACGGAAGAATAATGCGGGATTTCCTACTTGCAACCGAACGACGAATGAAACCTAGCATCCTGTTACATTTGCCCACTGTCGCTTGCGCGTGCGAGGAAAACTTGAGATCTTAGTCGACAGAAACTTCTAAATCTTTCTCTCCGTTTGCCTTCCCCAATTTATCCTCGCCGAACGCGTTGAGAGACCTACCGTTACTTCGACGGACGTGGAGAACTTTACATTTACTTTTATTAAACCTCATGAGCCATTTCTTGCGCCACTCATCCAAAAGACTCAAATCTCGCTCGGCTCGAACCCTATTCGCCTCCCCCCCTTATAGAAAAACATATTTTGGTGTCGTAGGCAAATTTACTTATCATACCCTCTACGCCTAGATCCAAATCATTAACGTGGACCAGAAACAGAAGTGGTCCCAGGACCGAGCCCCGAGGGACCCCGCTTGCGACACCGACCTTGGTCGACGCTTCCTCATTTACCATTACACTTTGCCCTCTTCCCGTCAACCAGTTACTGATCCACTCGCCCGTCCTACCCTGGATCCCGTGCGCCTCCAGTTTAACCCACAATCTCTTGTGAGGAACGGTATCGAAAGCTATCGCGAAATCTAAATAGACGATGTCCACGGGATTCCCCTTATCCCTCTTTTACGTCGCCCAATCGTAGAATTCGAGCACGTTGATGAGACAATTTCAACGCCTCCTAAAGCCGTGCTGAGAATCCCGGATGAGCGCGTCTCCTTCGAGGAAATCCAAAATGTGATCCCTTAGGATGCTCTCCATGATCTTCCCTGGAATACTCGTGAAGCTTACCGACCTATAATTCCCGGGATGACTCTTTTCACCCTTCTTAAAGATCGGAACGACGTTCGCCAGCCTCCAGTCCTTAGGTACTTCACCGGGCGAAAAGCTGCTTTAAAATTTGATTCTTAGCGGCTTGATGACTCGAGCAGGAATCCCGTCGGGGCCGGTCGCCTTGCCCACCTTTAACTTCCCTATCATGCTCACGATCGTCTCCTCGGTGATGGAAATATACGCAATGCGCGCCAAAGTCACCTCCTTCAAAGTCAGTGCTTCGTCGGATTCCACAGTGAAAACGGAAGCGAAGAACTCGTTAAGTAACCCAGCCATATCTTTGTTACTTGCAATCGATTCCCCCCTGCCGTTCATTAGAGGCCCGATCGATTGTTGACACCTACCGATCCACCTATCGATAAAAGGGCTGAGGGTTCTTAGCATCGCCAGCCAGCCGTTCCTCCCGTCTCGCAGACCTCATTTCCTGCTTCAACGTCCTCGTGGTGATCCGATCTTGTTTACCGTCACTCGTACTCCCGACCTTGCCTCCCGACACGCCCTAATAGCCTGCTTCAGCCTGCCCATGATGAGATCTGAGACAGACTTGGGAGTATTGTCGGTCCCAACGTGTAGGACCACCGACACTTCCTCGGCCAACTCGGAGCACACCACTGATCCGACCTTATCCTTAATGTGTTCGATCCTAGCACCCGGGAACTGACTGAAAGAAGCCTGAGCTCCTGAGTCTTTTTCCATCGTTGCCTCAAGACGCCTGACGTTCGAGTCACTGACGATTACAAGGGCCCGCGTTTTCCCTGTCCCCTTCGACACGGCCTGAGCTCGTCCTGCCGACCTCTCATCTGCTCCCACTCCGCCCTCCGATACCTCATCTAAGTTGACCTCACTCAACCCGTGAAACTTGTTTTCGGTCTTAATGACCGCTTAACCTTCACCCCCTTTACGACCTGAACCCAATTACTAGCTACCTGGGAGTCGGCACTCGACACGCTGTCAAAGGACGAAAGGGCCACCCTCCCAGTAAAGTACGGAAGGCTGGGGAACCCCCGGAGTGCCTTCTCCACCCTAACTAGCCTCGCCACTAAATCATCCCTCTGTACCTCGCCCACCTCCTTCCTGATCCCTCTTATCTCCTCCTCCACGCTAATGAGCCTTCCCGATAGCTCCCCTAGTCGCTCCTCCAAGCTACAAACTCTGCATACACGGCATACCTCTCGTTGACTAGTCCCACCTACCCAATCCCAGCAACGAACGCATCTAGACATCCTAGGCATCTCATTTAATGTTTTTGATCCCTATTGACACTCCTACTGGTTTAGACTTGTACTTTGCAGTACTTCACACTAATTGTAACCCGGTAAGACTCTAATGTCCTAGTCCTTGTAGTAAAAGGAATACTACGAGTAATGTGCTAATACTTAAAGTAATTAAGCTGATTGATACTGATCTAATGTGAAGTTGGAGGTAGCTATCAGAAAACTTATGAATACTGCTACAAAGTAGCCAGGTAACAACTAACTCACGACTTTTGTGCTAATAATTAAAGTAATTAAGCTGATTGATACTGATCTAATGTGAAGTTGGAGGTTGCTATCAGAAAACTTATGAATACTGCTACAAAGTAGCCAGGTAACAACTAACTCACGACTTAGCTGACAGAACCTCGAGAGTATCCTCCAACACGTCCTCACGCTATGAACTCTCGACCAAGAGTACCTGCGGTATCTTATTTGTTGTGTGGAGATTATGGAAAGTAGGCCAACTCATACGGAACAAAGGCGGAAAGCATACGATATTAATTATGCATCCGACGACTTACATGCTTGAGCATTTGTGTATGAAAGGCATTTCCCTCATCAGAGGAGAAGCAGACGACAAGCCGGGAACGCCGGACTGCCCCTGATGGCACAGGACAGGGATCGATTGACTCCACATACAGGGTGAGTCAAAAGTTACTGAACGACTTTAAACAGCTATAACTCGGCAAGGGAGGCATTAATTTGCAAACGGTTTTTTTTTGCATAGGAAAGAGCGTGCTATAAGTAACAAATATGCAACGTTTAAAAAAGCATGTATTTATTCAGCGTAGAAATGACTGTAATTACTGACCATGATATTGAACACCATTAAGTTCGATAACGCGAGTCGTCACCGAAAGGCAACTCCACCAATCCTCTCAGTGATGCGTTGTTTCAGTTCATTGATCGCGCGCGAATTTTCGGCATATACCTGGTCTTTAACCCTTTGAGGACCATGAACGAACAGGTACGTCCATACTCCAGAAGGGTTTAAAAAACGCGGTCCTCAAAGGGTTAAGTGAAATCCCGCAGCCAGAAGTGGAGTGGAGTCAGGTCTGGCGGGTGCCCTGAAAAAACGCCCACTGAAAAAATGTCCGCAGAAATAATGCCCACAGTAATAACGCCAGCAAGAAAAAATGCCCACGGAAAAAACGCTCATAACTCCAAAGTACGAAAAATTTCCCATTTGCATAATATCTATATTTCAAAACATCTCTTGCTGCTTCTTTTTTTTCTCGTAAAAACAAATGCATTATATTTCCAAAACGTTATTTATAACCATTTAATACATTAAATATATTCCATATATCAACATAATAAAACATGAATATGAAGACATACCTGTATATTCCCAAGATTTACATTCCAGAATGTTTCAACACTGGATCAATGAAAGGAGGATTGTTTCCGAGAATGCACAGGAAAACGTGGGAAAAAAAAGCCATTTTAGATAAGATTTGGTGTGTGGGATTATTTTGCTAATTCGCCCATCCTTTGAACTCATTCCGATAGCAATGGGGTAATTGAAGTGTGACATGCGACGTTTGACATGAGAATGTTCAGTCGCCTGCAATTATCTCGGAGGCAGGAGCATATTGATCCTGAGGAAGGCTGAAAGATAAAGCTCGATTCAGAGGATCATGTGAGAAAGTCTTTAAGAAGTGTTTAAGACAAGACTCTACTGACTTTTGATTGACAATCTCCTCTTGCCCCCTGAGAAGTTTGGGAGAACAATATGCCATTGTTTGAAGTACAGCATCTACAGACGGATGATACATAAATACGGTGTCTTATACTTATTCATCTCACTTCAAGTAACCATGGAGTTCATTACGAATCAGAAAGGAAAACGAACGAAACGAAAAGGACGAAAAGTTATCTTCGAAGGAGTGACTTTTTCCCTAAACCCATGTAAAGCACAATCAGGAATTGTTTCGCGGAGTGGGACATACTTATCGTTATGAAAAATAATTAAGAGAGCTTTTGAAAATTCCACTTTGCAAATTGTTTGTTTTTTGTGCCACCAATTTTATATATTTAACTTTTTACTATTCCAGCTATGCAAGCAATAATACGATTTTTTTCTTTGCAGAATAAAGAAAATAAAAACCAGAAAAATATTCAAGTGGGCATTTTTTGTACTTTCGCTCTTTCTCTTTACACTATAAGGAATTTATCATTCATTCTTTCAGTTGCCTTTTTCTATAAAAAAAAATAATCTTGGAATTAATATCAAAGTAAAAAAAAAAACCTTCCCCCAAAGGACAAGGAAAGTACAGTAGGAGCATTGGGAAAGATTTTCATAAAAATTCCTGACTTCCCCACATAAGTACCACCACTATTCCATTTTCCTTTCCTTTAGACATTTTTCCATAGGCTTGGACGACTAGTCCTTCTTCTCATTTAATCCCCATGAGCAGCAATAATGAGACAGCTGGACACCTACCTGCCATCTAGCGAGAACATGGAAAAATTGGGCCGTATGAATAAAACCTGAGCCCTAGCTCAAAGCTTGGAGTCAGAGCTTGAGCCGAGTCTGAGCTTTACCTCCGTTTAAAATGAATAAAGTTTCGCTCAAGCTCGGAGCTTTCCCCGCTCTCGTTCCTCTCTTTCGCTCTCATCCCTTCTCATAGAGATCAGGGAAAGTTGAGTTGCCTGAAATCGCATTTGGAGTAACTTATCATTTGAAGTATTGGCCGCCAGAACCGTGAAAACTTGGTTCCTCTGTGTGAGGCAAGGCTTGCAGGATTTAATAGCAAGTACTTCACCAAACTGAGAGAACAAACTATCGTGTTCTTCATTTTCCCAGTATCTGGCAGGGCAGTCTACATGAAAGGACTTCCACTTTTGGGAATCAAAGCTCTGAATCCCGTTTTACATGGAGAACACACTTTGGGATTTCAGAGGTAAGTCAGACTCTACGACGATTCAGGTCAAAAACTGTACGTCTTGGTTTCCCTCCACAAGATCAACGTTCACGCAACGAAGGAAGTTTCGTATTATCGGGAGGATATGAAACAGATGAAATCCTCAGGCGTGCCACTCATGCACTTGAAGCACCCTTTCCACATTATACTGTAAGTCCGGAATTTTCTATAAATTATTGGAAACAGGTATTCCCCAAGTGGACGAAGAAGAAAACTTAGCACACGAGTCGGATTTCTAAAGTAGTACCCAATTAGAACTTATTAGACAAGGTAGGAATTGTATCCAGAGCATAGAAGGTAACCAAGGTTTACATGTCAGAGAGGAATTTTTAGGCCGCAGAATCAGAAAATTCAGACAATTTATTTTAGAGTCGGCATTATTGTTGCCATTACGGATCAATAAAACGAAAACTGCATCCTGGCGTTATCACATGTCATCATAGATCAGCAAGGAGACTTCTTGCTGAGTCTGCCCCTTGGCAGACTCAGGATATTAGGAGCTCTTGCTCAAGGATTGAGACAAAGCTCCCTTTTATTCATAAGAAATGCCATCTTTCACGGATAAGGGAGCTAGAGCTCTCAGGCATGGAGCTGCAGCTCACGGAGCTTAAGCTCCGAGCATTTTATTCATAAAATATGGAGCTGTGGCTCCAATTTAGCTGAGCCCAAGCTCCAGCTCACTTTTATTCATACGGGCCATTGTTTCTCCTTTGCTACAAAAACATCTGAACCATCTCAACATCATCTTATCGAATTGCAAGTGGCCAAATTCAGTGCATGAACGTGGAAATGGAAAAAGAGCGTATGGATTCTTACTCCCAGAGAACTCTTCAATTAGTGCCTGCTTAGCGCCACCACTTCGTGGGAGAACTGCACTGGTTGAACGCAGTTCCTCCTTTTCAGGAGGGTCACTACAGGCTAGGACAGATAAGACCAACGAATTGCGAGTCGTCGTATCTCAGGAGAAACACACACGATTCCTACCTGGACTGTGAGCATGGTCGGACGCGTTTGAGCTGCGCTCCGTCGGGCTGAATGTCGCAGTGTGAAAGGTCAGACGGGTGCCTGTCATCGTCATCTTACTCAATGCACATGGGCCCAAAAAAGAATGGTGTAGTCACCACGGAAAATACTGCGAGGCTCAATGATATTTTGTCGAGTTTGGTGAGAAAAACCAGGATTGCTAGAAAATATCTTTCAAATCCAAGCCCAAGTGAAACGGGTAGCGCTTCAACTGCAAGTGAATCCGAGAACTCCATGACATGCCTGGCCCGAGATTTCAGTAAGTCCCCGAGCACTTCTCAGCTAGAAGAGCCTAGAGTACAGGACTCAAGCATAAAATGCATCCTGGATATAAAGAGTGGAATCGCATCGAATTCTTGAGCGA
The DNA here is from genome assembly GCA_905338385.1 of Darwinula stevensoni. Classification (NCBI taxonomy): domain Eukaryota; kingdom Metazoa; phylum Arthropoda; class Ostracoda; order Podocopida; family Darwinulidae; genus Darwinula; species Darwinula stevensoni. The sequence continues at coordinate 26,044 of CAJPEV010002841.1, read as the reverse complement.
GACAACGTCTGGAGGGAGATTTAGTGGAGGGTCACATGATGGCTAAATCAGGAACAACAGTTTCAAATCGATTTACATGCTGGTCCAGAAGTCCCTATACTCCACCTTAACTGTGAGGGACTTTTCGAACGAGTCATTCATTGACAGTTGAATTGGTCGTAGATCTATGACATCTCCAGCACCAATGACGTGGCCAGCCAGAAGTCCCGACCTCAACACGTCTGATAATTCACTGTGGGGGTACATCAAGGGGATTGTAACCAAACAGCGCTACCAAACGACTGATGAAATGAAAGATGCCGTCCTTCACGCAGTCACAACGATCACGCCAGCAACGCTGCGAAAGATATTCGACAGAGCGTGGCGACGCATTATCTTATGCCGAGACAATGATGGAGCTCACACAGATCCTTTGGATGATTAATAAAGAGACGTGAAGAAGCTGGAGTGTTTATATCCCAGGGATATAGGGACTTCTGGACCACCCTGTACAATACAGTACATAAACTTGCATCCGTTACCGTGGCAGGAAGAATAAAAAGATTCCTCCCCAAGTTAATACACGGCGATCAGAAAGGCTTAATAAAGGCAGGTATATAGGGGGAAATGTAAGACTTGTTTATGATGTATTGATCACCATGAAAAAGGAGAAGAAAGCAGGTTTGTTAATGCTATTATATCATGAAAAATCTTTTGACTCGGTTTTGCACTCTTTCCTGATCGAGGCTGGCTCTGCACGCAAATAACTTTAGTCCTCGCTTCCAGAACTGGGTTCGAGTTCTATACAGTACAAGGAAATTTCCTCTTTTGTTATGGTGAATGGGAATCCGACTCATATTTGTCCCAATTAGAAGAGGAGTAAGACAAGGAGACCCACTTTCCCCCTACTTATTCAACTATCCGTTGACATTTTGTCTAAGATAGTCTAAAGAAGCAACAAGATTAAGGGAATCTCTTTGGGAAACGGAGAACTTAAAGTACTTCAATATGCAGATTATACTGCATTTTCATAGGTGGCACTAGAGCCTCACTCAGGAGCGTCATTCATGAAATAGAAACATTTGAAGAAGCCTCTGGACTGCACATCAATATTGAAAAATCCAAGGCGATTAGACCAGGACGCGCACTTGGCGACCAATAAAAAGTAAGGAAATTAATATGTACTGGAATTCCCGCACATTTGAGATATTAGGACTGACTTTTTCTGGAAGTAAAGAAGAGGTTTAAAAAAAAATTAACTATGAGCGTATAAGATTCAACATTTCAGAAGAAATTGAGACGTGGTATAAGAGACGTTTCTCGGTCCTGGGTAGAGTGGTTATTTTGAAAACAAAATTACAACCGATATTAACTAGGGCTGTCACGATAGGTCGATGCATCGATACCACTATCGATAGTTGGAGATATCGATAGTTTTTTCGACCATCGCGATGCATCGGCAAAGTATTTTAAAGGGGAAATTTCTCATTGGGATTGAGGCGAGTACAGTACAATACAGTCCGTCCGGGCGGGGAAAGGAAGAAGCGGCGTGACCCGCATGGACTTCCGATTTATTATCACAATCAAATTCCGGAAATGCTGGGACTGACTATAAGAAAGTTGGGAAGGGAAAAAATGTCGGATCGGAGACAGGAAGTGAGAAAGGAGAGGGGGGAAGACCGAGAAAAAATTTTTTTCTCTTCGGTTTCTGTTTTCGGCTCGATCTAATCAGGTGCATGCTACGAAAGTGAACTGTTCTTATACTCCCTTGATTTCAAAACCTACATTGGCTAATCCGCTCTCTATATTCCTATCGCTTTAGTATGCAGGCTTAATGTTCTTAATTTTTAACTTGCCCTATGGCATTTATCTCTACTTAAGGTGAACTCAGAGTGAATATTGTACATAGACGTTGCTTATACTAGGGCTGTACCGACGTTTCGGCAACCGCCGGTATGGAACCATCAGCAGGTTTCCTATCGGGCGGTGCCAATGTCCAAAGACATGGTAGAACGAAGAAAAAGAGAAAAATAATTACGTGAACAGGGCTTGGCAGCTGATTCTCAACGGCAATTGGAAAAATTAGGGTTGTCCTGATGCATCCATCGATGAATGGATGTCATCTTCGATAGTTGGAGGCATGGTAGGTTACATTACTCTTTGCGAAGGTCATACATTCCCCCTGCACTCCCGACAACAAGCGTGAGATAATAGAATCCGGAAGAGGTCCGCGCTCCGATCGCGGTGAGAAAAGATGGAATCCTCCCCCCCCCCCCCCCCCCCCCCCCCCCCCCC
>CAJPEV010002841.1:0-21813 GCA_905338385.1 Darwinula stevensoni | reverse complement strand
TACATTCATCGCATCCTTAGGCGACTAGCCCATATCATGCTCACTACACCTGAAAAGTTGGAATCAAGAGTAACTGAGCAGATACAAACAGCAGCCACAAAGATTTGGAACAAGGCATGTGAACCATGCCACTTCCTCTATAAAACAACCTCCATCTGTGATCTCCAACATCAGTATAACACTCGAAGGAAGAAAACCCACATTCCAGCTGTAAAAAAGCTATATCACGAAACGTTTTTGTGCAAAATCTCAAGAGGGGAGAAGATAACACTCTAATACCCCAGTGCTGGTCACCTGCCATCCTTCCTCATTTGAATTTGTTCTGTGTTCTTTTTCCCTTGTCACACTGACGACCTGAACCCAAGGATGAAATAAACCTTTCAAACCTTAAACGCAGTAATGGTCTATGCTCCATTTTCTCAAAATTAAATTTAATTAGTTTGCCCAATTTTGGCCTTAAACCGATTTTTATGATATGTACATATTTCGAAATGGTGCTCTTAGGGTGGATTTTTGAACAGAGCACTATCCGATAATGCAGCTTTATTTCAGAGAAAATGCACTATAAATCCGGTAAATAAAGCTGCATTATCGGATAATGCTCTGTTCAAAAATCCACCCCTAGACAGAAAGTATTTTTCATATATGAGCAATTTCTGAGCAACAAACATGTCCAAACAAAGTCTGATGATTACAAGTCACCATCAAATTTTCTTTGACCATATACTTTGAAAGGGCATTCAAATGCAACTGATATTTTGCACAGAGGCTCATGGGCATTAAGCATTTTTTATCCTACCTAAAAAAAAAGGTGGCATGGAACGTATTAATAGAAAGGGGCCGCTGTGGTCTGTGGTACTCTCTGTTAAGTATCTGCTGCATCCCTTGAAAAGTTATAGCCAAACAAATTAGGGTGATAACTTCATCATAACCGTATAGTTAGGAAGGTAGCAAGGTAGCATCTGGGGATTGGGGGGCTTGTTGAGCCCCCATCACCAAATTAAAATTCACTTTTTGTTTACCTCCGCTTGAAGTACAGTTTTTCTGTCTGTTGGCTATTCTCAAATTAATCGGACCTTTTGCAAAATTTCAATGAATTCTAAGATGGCCGAGCACTAATCATTACCTCACTTAAGGTGGAATGATCCACCTCTAAGCAGTGTAAATGGGCATTGCACGGCTTAGGCAAGGGTGCTAGAAAAAAAAAACTGACATGGATCTCAACACCTTGCAAGTGTCCAATGTCGATTGCATAGCTAATATACCTTTTTTGCACTTATGAAGCTGCGTTTCTCCCACAGAAAGCGGTAGGGCATTAACAAAAAATCAACTTATATATGATCAAGAAACATTGGCACAAGGGCCAATCAATTCAACTACTTCTGAAACTCCCAGGCAAAGCACTGTGCGTGGCTAGGCAACAACAGACATCAGTCCTTGTGGACTACCTTCTACGAATATTTTTTTGCAAAAATTGTTTTTATTTCTTTGTTTTACTATCAATAGTTTATGAGGATTTAATTTGTCCCCAAAAGCTTCATGTGTTTGCACTTCACATTTAAATACCTGGAGTTAAATACCGGTCGTGAAGCAAAACAGGGGCATTTAAACGCCGTACGATAAAGGTTAACCAGTTCTAAGATACAGAAATTCAGAGTCATTTATCTCTTTTGTCATACCCTTTATATTTCTACCTTCATACAGGATAGATGATATATTTTTGTCTATAATTCTCGGTAAACTGGCCCCTTTGGAGATTTCTTGTCAATTCTGCTTTCTTTCCTTCCTGTATTGCCAATTGGCCTCCCTTTGTTGCCAAAATTCTTAATCTTGTCCCAGTCCTAAATGTTTCATCTTGCTCCAGTTTTAAATGTCAACTTCCCCTTAGGCCTGCGTTACTAAGGTAATTTATTGTATAAGGGGTCTCTCGATCTTTGTCTTGTGATGTGATGGGCAGTACCGCCCACCCCGGTTTGTCGTCTGCTTCTCCTCTCATGCTTTAAAGTGCTTTCAGTATGCAGATGTTAAAATAGGCAAATTAATGTCGTATGCATTCCGCCTTTGTTCCGTATTAGTAGGGCAAGCATAATCTCCAGACAGTAAATAAGATACAGCCGGAATAAGCCCCTAGAAAGCTGAGCTATTTTCAAAATATGGAGAATTTTTACTCGTAAGAATTGAAGCAATGAGATCAAAATATCAATTTTAATATTTCTTTCCTTACCAATTATTTATTAATTATATTTCCATTCGTGAAATTTTCGTTTCATTTGAAAAATTGTCTCATATATGATTTCTACTGCAAAATGTAGTGCGTATCGATCGTGCGTTTTGGCGCCCTTCTTTTGGGCTTCATTCTAAACTCATATAGAAAAGGAGAAAATTAACTTGACTCCCTCCAATTTTTTTGAAATTTTCTAGATTTTCAAGGTCATTTGAGGAACTCATTCAAACCAATTTTCAGCTTCTCGTTCAAGTGCTTTTTTGAAGCACTGAAATTTAATATTGCCCTTTTATATGCTTTGTTTTTCATGGAGTTTGCATGAAAATGAATTCTAAAGGTATGCCCTTTGGCCTTTAATTTCTGAGTAAAGGTCCATTTAATTTTCCCTTTAAGTAATTAATATGACATTCCTAACTTGTTATAGTTAGATACACTAAATTACCACTTGGAACTACCATGGAATCAAAAGAAACGAACAATAATGCGGCACTAAGTGATTTAAATAAATCACGGAATTTACTCTAAAAGTCTGGATGCATTCCGGTTTGAGTGGGAGGGGAGGAGAGAGATGAAAAAAAATCTCTTTGAATTCAGAGGGCAAACAAGGGGAATAAAAGAAAGGAGGAAATGGCGCGACGCCCTATTGATTTTCTTTCCTTCTTGTGCGTTGGCGGAGTAAAAAGGTGGCCAGCAGAGGGAGTCTACTAATCCTTGGTCTCCGGTCGCGTTGGACTGATTTATTTAAAATTGAGCCTATGGAGCCGGCGGTTTATGACTGGGCCATGGCCGCTATTTGTAGGGGGCCAGATCCACAGGCCTCATGGCAAGTAACATGTATTAATTAAGTAGGATATATCATGATACGTTATTATATTTAATATAAAAGGACGCGATCAGAAGAGAAGAGAAGACACAATGATGATGATGATGGCGACCACGATGACGATGATAGGTTCTCAATTATCGATTTCGCCATCCAAGAAATCGGTAATCATCAATGGAAGCGATTGAATGAGCGCCAGTGGGAGTTTTTCGAACCCGCTTTGAGAAAGCTGAATTCTCGGGAGTGCCTCTCTCATGCATCGTGGCCTTTCTCTATATCTTGCTCGAAGAGATCCAGAGACAGGACTGTTCACGCAACACTCGAGATTTCATTAGAGTGATCCGATGGGATGGATCATGTTATATCCACACGAATCATGTGAGTTCAGGACACGAGAGCTGAATTGACCTTGATTACGGTCACGAGATGCCTGCAGTCCGACAAGGAAATCAAATTGGATGGACCTTTCGTTCTCGATTTCCTCCTTGTTTCCGGCCTTCAAGGTGGTAGGGATTCCAGATCGTTAATCCGAAGCGAGACGAGAAACTCGAGAGATCAGTCATTCCAATAAAATATGAATATGAGATCTACAGGATGTTCAAGAAAGGACTGATCATTTTATTTTGCATATATATTTTTTTATTAGCTGTAACTAATAACTATTTTTCTTAAATCTTTAAAATATTACAAGATTAGGAGATTTTTCACGCAAAAGCATTTTAGAAATGTGCATCATCCACTTCGAGAACTCGTGCCAGTCGTATTTTGAAGTTCCGCATTGTTGCAACCAACAGTTCTTCCTTAACACCCGTTGCGACTGTGGATATTTCATTTTTCAGATCTTCAAATTGTCGTGGGTGATCCCTGTACACTTTGTCTTTAAGGTACCCCCACATAAAAGTCACAGGGATTCAGATCTGGAGAATACGGTGGCCAAGACCAACCGTGACCAAAGCGCCCCGTATAACGATTTGAAATCACTCGAATTAAAAAGAAAAAAAGTTGAAATCGTCTGCTTGACTTCTTTGGACTCCTCTCCATTGCTGCCTTGACACCTTCAAAATGTTCTCTGGGGTCCTCACTGTACGCTTACTACCAATGTTGCCTTTCAAATTGTCTAACACTGATCTTGTCGCTGCAAACTTTTCCTCAAGATTTGTAGTACAATTTCTTGAAGGTCCTTTTCTTACTTCAAATTTCGTTTGAAAATTCCGTTGGACTTCCACAAAACTTTCAAATTTTTAAAAACATTTCACCTTAAAAACTCTGCTCTGTCGGCATCTTGAATACAATCAACTGACAGTCGACATGGGCATGGCGAAAAAAACTCCCAGCATTTATTCTCCAGTGGTACCAACCTCACACTTATTAGAATAGTTCTGTGAGTATCATAAAATAAATATAATGATAAGTCCTTTCTTGAAGACCCTGTACATAGCCCGCGACTCATGCAAAATGACTCATCGCCTTCTAATCAGACCCATCTGTGACTCTCGACGCCCCATGTAGGATGACTTTGCTCTAGATCGATCTTCACAAGTCGGTGGGCGTACCCATTGGGAAAAGTAGACCATCTGGGAATTCAGATAAATATTGCAAAATGGTAAAATGGGAACGAGGTTTTTTACTGCACTCTTAGAAAGGAGTGAGCGACTTCCGAGAAACGGAGCGAAACTGGAGTTATCGATTTTGCTCCCTAAAAACGAGGAAGTACAATCGTTAACTTTATATGAGCAGAATCCATAACCTTTTTAAGAGCGCTAAACGAAGGAGGGAGAGTACTTTTCAAACTAGTAGAAAAAGTTAGTGGTTATTTTCAGGAAAGAGAGAAGTGAGCGACATTATTTCTTTGTTTTTTGGGAGTAAAATCGTTCACTCCAGTTTCGCTCCCTCTCTCGGAAATCGCTCACTCTTTTCTAAGAGTGTGGGGGCAGAAGTTCAAGGTATATCTCTGGAGACACGAGGGGAGGATAGCAAACATCATTATGAACCTAAGAGGCCTTGCTTAGGACAAATGACCTCGGGACACGGGACGTCATAATGGGCGGATACACTTCCTGATGTCCTATCCGAACCTTGAATGATGTCATCATGGCAGGAATGGCAGGAATTATGGGAAACAAGTTACCATGCCTACGATTGAGACCGCGAAGAGAAATGGGAAGATCATAGTAAACAGCAACGTTGTACATGCGGGAGAGATAAATGACTCAAAGATTCATCCGTTTCCTGTTGCTCTCTCTGCAAGAAATTTTGTTGAAATTCTGCTTGCGTGCAGGAGCATGCGTCCATCTGCTGCAGGAGCTAGTACTGTGTGCACCTGTCCTCGTATTTTTTAGAACAAAAACAGTTCCCTCGAGAGAAACACCGGTGTGGCGACCATATCTGTTTAGGGTTTTTTTTTTAATCGGTTGATTCAAGATCATCTCTGCCATCTTCCAAGCAAAGATATGACACCTCATTAGGAAAAATACATATTCTTCACTCATGGGGCATATCAATCCGAGTGTCGAATCCATGCAGCAATTTATTGCATTGCTCAGTATGCCGATGGGCAGGAAGTAATCTTTTCAGGGCATGACACCGAGAAGAAATTCGAAGAGTAGCTTTTTCTGAGAATAAAAGAGAGTTTCACTGCTGTCGCCCACTGCATTAAATCCTACAATGGAATATTCCTTTCCTACCTTCTTAGGAATGGATTGACTCCCATGTCATCATGAACGGTGCCAAGATCGTGTCATTGGAGGCACCCTCGTACAATATTAGGGTGACTGATTCTTACAATTTCCTTCCCATGGCTCTGTCGAAACTCCCGTCTACCTTAGGTCTGGAAACCATCTCAAAGGGATTTTTTCCCCACTTCACAAGCGATCGCGACCGTCAAGATTACATCGGCTTTATTCCTTTTCCTGAGGTAATGGATGTGATACGATGTCGGCATATGAGACAAAAATATTCTGAGTGCCATCATGAAAAGAAGGAAGAAGATTGCACCATCAGTTTCCAGAATGAGATACAGACACATTTCAGCTCTGAAGTTATCAATATTTCGAGAGCTTTATTTAAGAGCCTGTCTCCCGTTCCTGGAATTCCTCCTTCAAGTGAGTGGCTACGATACGTTCACTCACGATTGCATCGATCTGTTGTGTTATCTTCCAACACCACTTCGTAAGACCTGATACCATCGCCATGGTCCCATCTCATGGACATGATCGTGAAGCATTTTCAAAGGCTAGCATTGAATGGCTTGCCTTCACTGACAAGACTAGCAGATCGACATCAAGCACGCAATAAACCACCCAGATGATGAAAAGAAAATCAGACCCTACAGAGTGGATGGTTTTCACGAGGAAACCCAGGACAAACATTCCCAGTCGTGAAGGGAAAATGTTCATGATTTGAAACATTCAAAAGTGAAAATAATTTTACAGGTGAAAAATTATATACAGGAGAAAAAATTATAAAGAGAAATTTCTCTTCTTGCAAGAAAGGAAATTTTATGAATGAAAAATCTTTTACAAGAAAATAAATTCTGCAAGGAAATAAATTTAAAGATATATTTTGATCTCGTTGCTTCAATTTGTACCAGTGGATTACTCCATATTTCGAAAGTAACACAGCTTGCTAGGGGCTCATTCTTGGGATATCGTATTTGATGTGCGGCGAGAAAAGTTGCTCAACCCATATGGAACAAAGGCGGAATGCATAAAAGATTAATTATGTATCCGACGATTTCTCCACTTAAAAATGTGCATGCTGATAGCATGTGAGGAGACGCAGACGGCAAACCGAGGCGGGCAGGACTGCTCCTCACATCACAGGGCAAATATCGATAGACTCCTTATATCTGTATATGTCAAACATCCTTTATGTCCTCGGGCGGCACTATGCGGAGAACTCGCTTGAATACCCTTCCAATCAAGGCTTCCATTAATATAGGTTTTCCCGACGAATTTCGACAAAAGTTCTTTTAAATTCAATAGCGGCCGTTTCAATTTCGGCAATGTTCCTGTCTCCTTCCCGTCTTCCCATTCAATTTCGTCAGCGCTTCCCTCTCCTTCTGATTTTCCCATTCAATTTCGGCAGATAACGTTCGATTTTGGCATTAGCCGTTTCAATTTTGGCAGCGCAAGGAAATCTCTTCTTTTGGAAATTAATGAACATGAGGAATAGGGAAGGAAAGGGCACAAACGCATACACTCTTAGAAAAGAGTGACCAATTTCCGAGAAAGGGAGCGAAACTGGAGTTAGCAGTTTTACTCCCTAAAAACAAGTAGGAATGCCTCTCACCTCTCTCTTTCCTGAGAACAACAACTAAGTTTTTTCTACTAGTTTGAAAAGTACTCTACCTCATTCGTTTCGCGCTCTTAAAAAAAGATGTATTTTGCTCTTATGAAGAAGTTATCGATTGCACTTCCTCGTTTTTAGGGAGTAAAACCGCCAACTCCAGTTTCGCTCCCTTTCTCTGATATTACTCACTTTCTTCTAAAAGTGTAGGATTTTTTTTTTTTTTTTTGGGGGGGGGGTCAAATAATCATTGTTTTACTATGCAAAGGAAGGTACATGGGCATTGATACTTATTCTACCCATCTTTAAGTTCTCTCCTTAGGCATCTGATCAAGTATGTTTGTGCATGGCGAAACCACGCAATTTTCTGATGGGTGATTTGGGCATGTTTTGTCAGATTCAAGAAAGGCGAACATCACGGCAGAAACTTCACGTGAACGTTAGGAAAGTCACCTGGAACAGAGGCTCGTTTGTGGGGTCTAGCATTATCTAAGATGACAAACTGGAACTGAATATGCGAAATCGGCTGCTCCTTGTTGTGAGTCCTCCACATAGGATGCGTTCATGTTTGTTGGCTTTTACTGCAAAGGAACAACAGGAACGCGTCACATCGTTGACGTTCCAGGAATTCTTTGAGGAGCTCCTGAGACATGTACACATGATTACACCACCAGATCAATCAGTTTATGTCATCATGGATAATGCTAGACCCCACAAACGAGCCTCGGTCCCAGACTTCCTAACGTTCACGTGAAGTTTCTGCCAGCATATTCTCCTTTCTTGAATCCGACAGAATGTGCCCACTCTGCATTTAAGGCAGCTGTCAAACATGAGGTGGACCTTCCTGAAGCACAGGTAGAACTTGGACGACGAAGACCATAACAAAGCTCGCAGAAAAGTCGGAGAGAGAGAAACTGCTCGAAATAGGAGAGGCATCAGTTGGGCAAATAGAAGAAAATAGAAGTGCTTTGCGTGGTTTTGCTATGCACTAACATACTTGACTAGATGCCAGAAGAAGAGAACATATCGATAGATAGAATCAGTGTCAATGTCCATGTGTTTTCTTTGCATAATAAAATAATGATCATACGCGGAAAATACCCTATGCGTTTGTGCCCTTTCCTTCCGTATTCCTCATTCCCAAGTTAATTACCAGAAACACTATATTCCCTTGCGCTGCCAAAACTGAAACGGCGAATGCCGAAATTGAATGGGATAACCGGGAGGAGAGAGAACTGCCGAAATTGAAGAGGCCGCTGCCGAATTTTAATGGACTTTTGCCGATATTCGTCGGGAAAACTTATATTTATGGTCTTTCATTAGTTTAACCTTTAAAGCAGTGGTTCCCAATCTTTTTTCATTTGTGGCACACATAAGGACACTTGAACTTTCCATGGCACACCTAGCCATTTACTTACTTTCAATGGGAAACTTGTGCTTGCTTCGCTGAACACAGCAGTTTGATACGAGGCGTGATAGTGCTACTCTCAGCTCGTTTTCTACTGAAAGATGGCGTTCCCTCTTGTTTTTAATTTTTTTTTAGCCTTAGTTTTTTAGTTTTTTTTGTCAACTCTGAAATCTCACGGCCCACTTAAGCATTACTGGCGGCCCACCAGTGTGCCGCGGCACACCATTTGGGAAATACTGCTTTAAAATACTAATATGGAATATATTCCACGCCAAACAAAGGATCGTGTAACATGGTCCGTGGCGTTGGTGCTTGGGTTATATACCCAACCAAATGGTATCGTGTTCTAGAGAGACGCCTCTATGTCCTTGCACAATCAGTTCTTTTATAAGGGACGCCTGTTTTTTTTTTCCTCTGTAAACATTTTTCCTACTTTTTCGGATACTAGCAGCTGGAATTTATGATTTGGACTTACATGTTATTTATAGATTCTGAATTTGTTTTGCCAATGACACATCTTGATGTTTAGTTCTCCATCGTCAGATCTCTATGTGAAGATGAGGGCTATGCCCAGAGAGGAGTGCAGAGAATCCTCTCTGTATTCGTATATATACGTATATAATGGGTAAAAAGAAAGGGAGTTCATATTATGGAAATGTTGAACATTTTTCTAGAATATATATAGATTGGCGACTTTTTTATTTCAACCAATTATTTTCGCTAAAATTATGGGACTTAGTCACGTAATAAAATAGGGCTTTTTTCTTTACACTACAGGTCAACATTATATATATTATATGTATCAACATTATATATAGAAAAATGTTGAAGATATTCTTCGACAATATTGAAATATTTTTCGACAAAATGCACAATTGGGGTTCAAAAGATCATTTAAATTCGAGTCGTGAGGGGACAAGAGGCATTTAAAAACTCGTTACTTTAAAGTTTAGGAAACTAATGAATCGTAGACCATAAATCCTTGCCAGGTCCAGCTTACCCCCCCTCCCCGCTCCCCTTTTAGCACATTGATATGTCCATATGAGAAATGCCCCTTCGGTCGGCAGCAGGTCGGGCATGAAAGTTTCGAGTTTTTACATTCATGCTAACATTCCTTGCTTGAAATATCGATTGGGCTCACCTGAAAGTTGGTGATCCTGATGGATCGATCCAAAGTGAGCTCCACGCGGATTTTATCCCGAAGACGGAGGCTGATGGTTCCGATCTGCGAGACCATTGGCACTCCGATGCTATTCTCGAATGTATTCAACCACTCCCCCTGAATATATCCAATTATCTTCGTTTACAATCCTATACATATGATGCATGACATCATTTAATAGAAATGGATCGAAACGTCGAGTTCTTGCTGTGTAGTGTTTTAAAGTGTTTAATGCTTTGGACTTCTCGAGGCCGGAAGGGCGCCAAGATAAGAAGTGGGTATTGAAGTGGCAAAGAGCCAAGTTCCGACACGAGAATTAGCCAAGGACTTTTTTTTTAATCCATAAAATGTCCGCTCAGCAGAAGAGAAACCAGGGTATAGCTGGGAAAGGGAATGCTACCTCGGCTAAGATGGCTGGATCCTGAGCCATGAGAGAGGGCATGGCCTTGGGGAAAACAGGAACAGGAAGGGAAACAGAAGCCCTCAAGGGGGTGGAAGCGCCTTGAAGAGTGGCGGCAGATGCCGTACCCTCTGGAGCACTTGCAGTGCTGCTCCCATTCCCAGCCGTTGCCAGGATACCACAGCCACCGACACTTCCTCCTTCATTCCACGTCTCCACCAGGGGTTCCAAGTATCCCGTCACGTTCTCGAAGCTCTGCTGTTTCACGGAAAATAAGGAACGATAAGACTTATTTCAGAGATGATTTTATGCGAACTTCGTCCGTCATTCGTTCCGTCCAAGTTTCGTCTGAATCTGACGATGAGGTGCCCTTTGATTTAAAGGAACTCAGTTTCCTTATCTTTCCTCGATTGAAGCGAGCCGTGCGATGAGCCGCGGCGTAGTATCGCTTGCATTTTGAGACTCGGCAGCTTCTTGGATCTCAAGCCGGAGAGAAAGTGAGCAGCCAGCGGGTGAGAAAATCGAATTAAGGACCGGTGGGTAAAATGTACATCATGCATAAAATGCAAATAATTCAGGTTATCTTCCAGCCAAATGTGAAGCCGTCCTGGGAATACTTTGCTTTTATACCCAGCGCCTCCGCGATGTTTTAAGTGACAGGCACTTCGAAAATTGAAGGCTCTCAGGCGAAGAAAAAAGAAAATCGTACATATAGCCTTTTAGGCTAAACCTGATTAGCCTGGTCGCTTACCGGAAAGTAATAGTCGGCATAGGTGTAGCAAGGTGTGAAGCAGGTGAAGAGGCCCCGAGGCTTCATGACCATCGGCGATGGGAATATGAACTCCTCAAAGGTCATTCCAGTAATCGAGATCGGGAAGAAATGGAAAAATGGAAACCGGGAGGAAGTGCAGGCGGGGTTGGCAGTCTGTTCGGTTGCTGATTCCCAACAATGGCTTCCCATTAGGCTTTCCCTCGGGATTTTTATACCCACCTCCGCAGGATATCCTCATCACCCATGCGCATTCCCGATCCTCACATCGCGTTCGTAAAAAAAGGCTATCTGTCGGTTCTTTCGAGGAACCTCCGTAAGCATGGTCGAGTCTCTCTTAGGCACAAACGTGGCATCGTGCTAGTGCAATAGTCATTAGTGGCAGGTCTATCACGAATTTTATGGTTCATCGCGGGAAACTTATTCAAGATATGGCCATGTTTATTCCATGTATGTAGCAGAAGCATCGTCATGGTGAAATTTAGTGTGACCAGACGTGGCACGACTCGTATATGCTTCTCTGTCATGCCCCAACAGCAGGTAACTCCCGAAAAGTTGTAAATTGGTGGCGAATCTGAAATGTTCGCGCTTTAAACAGAAAATCTGCCATGTGCTGTCGTTTTTGAACGAGAGAAAATGAATTATGTATGTTCCTCCTACCACGGTCTGATAACCAGTCAGATATGTGAATTATGAAACATGTTTCGATTTTATTCTGCCATCAACGCTGTAGGGATCATTTTCGCCCGTTAAGACCTGAAGACGTACCTTAAGTGGATATTCCTTGACCTTGAATTTGGTGAAAAGGAAAGACCCTGATCAATCCAAATGACACGGTCTCCAGTCATAATCAAGTATTTACATAAGAAAGTTCTTTAATATTGAGCATAGCAGCACTTTCCTCGCACGATTGGCTCGTGATAGGGAATCGGTGTTGTCAAAAGCCTTCTCAAAATTCTACGGTGATGAGATGATTATGATTATGTCCCTGGGCATTCCCAGAATTCAAAATCGGGAATATGAGATGAATGTGACTGAAGATGGCTCACCGATAAGTATGGGTCCTGAAGAGGCGGATAATAAGACGAAGTCGTATAGAGGCTCCGTGGGCGGATGGCAGTGATGGAGGATAAGTGAGTCGCATTGAACCTCACAGGCATTTGCATCTCTCCTCCCTCTCCATCTAGGAATTGGGATGGAGATTCCTTGAAATTTTTCCCTTGTTCCTCGTAATCTGCCGTCGGCCACATCCGTCTTTTCCCTAGGTCTTCTCTTCTCAAACAATGTCATTATTAGTCACCTTACTTGCCCTTAGGGAATGGGATTCCGTCGACTCAATTCCCTTTCCATACGGGAATTCCATATTAGATTATTATTAGGGTTCTCTGCTCTGGAATGCTGAAGGTTTCTTCCCCTTCTCTCTCCCCCTCTCTGCCTACTCTAGCGTTCCACATTTCTTGAGATCCAAAACCCATTCTCATCACCAGGCCTTGGATAGCTTACCCTGCTCATCTTTAAGCTAATTGTTCATTTGCTGAAGGTCGTATTTATATTTCATCCAGTGGGGGGGGGGGGGGGACAGCAATTATTGTTTGAAACCCTATAAAAGTAATTTACTCTGCGCCTGTCAAGTCGAGTTCGGCTACACATACTCAGGTGAGCAGTAGTTGCGGCTCATGGGAATGTGAGTGGGAGTAAAGAAGCCTCTTTAATCTGGCCTTTAACCCTAATCCGGGCAAGGTGAGTCCGCTGGACTCACTACTACATATTTCGGTCTATTACTGTCATTTTTTTCGTAGAAAAATGAGCTTTCGTGATTTTGTCACCTTGTTCGTGCTCTTCAAAAATACAAAGGAATTTACAAAGAAATACATACCGTAACCGCAGCAAACGGCCTTATTTTACATGTGAGTCTGACAGACTCTTGAAAAATACAAAGGAATTTACAAAGAAATACATACCGTAACCACAGCAAACGGCCTTATTTTACATGTGAGTCTGACAGACTCACCTTGCCCGGAATAGGTTGTAAAAAAGCTTGCCCGGATGAGGGTTAAAACAGCGGGGATGATGATGGTCCAAAGAAGTCCCTGGGGCAAAGTAATATTTTTCTCGGACATGCAAGGCTGCCACCACTGAAAATGCGGATCAATTAACCTCGTAAATGGGGAGTTTTCAACCCACGAGTTTATCTCTAATTGGGAGTTTTTTTTTTTCCAGAAGATTGACAAGTAGACTGGTTTTGTATTTTTTAAAAGGCAATTTCTTTCATTTATTTGAGAGATTTTTCCTTGAGCTCACTCGTCATATCCAATAAATGTACACGAGAGAATTCTCGTGATGGAAGTATCCATCATACCTAGGTAAGAGCTTAAAATTCATATTTGAAAGTGTTCCCCGAAACGCAGAAAGAGTGGAAGCCGCGTAGGCCTAGGCAAGGCCATAGCACCATATAAGCCATGTTATGTTTACAATAAGGTTTTATGTCCCATACATCGTGATTGAAAAGTTTTATATTGGTGTCTTAACGAACGCTAAGTGGAACAGTTGAACAGGTACTAGTTTTGAACCTTATGGCAGTAACTCACTAATGCATTCCTTTAGGTTTTGCATCACAAAATATGCGTACTTGAGCAGGCTTTGTTAATGTCAGAGCTGATTCTATTTTCCACCAATCATTATAAAATAAAAACATTCTTTCTTGATCATCTTCACAGGATTTTCAAGAACCTTCTTAGCTTCCACAAACCTGTTCTCATGAAGACTCAGTTGTCGCATTATGTACTTCACGAGATGATGTGATAAGGAAAAGTGAGACATGGGATCATTCGAAATTGATCTCTGTGCATTCTGCGTATCTATTGACGGCAAGTTATGGAAACCTTGGATACTTCATTTGGTGGCTCATTTGGTGAAACGACTTCGGCGGTAGATAATGTCAATCATTCCCATTGAATCTCCATGAGCGAAATATCAACGCAAATTAAACCTCCAAGAAAAGTCCCGATATTAATTACGAGGGTCATCCCAAAAGTTCGAGAACAAATGTGAATATTTTATTTGCATGTGATCCGGCAGCAACAGTATTATCATAGTGATCATATTGATGTCTCATGGTGCTAACGTAGGAATGATCGTGTTACTACTCCTTCCCATTGCAAAGATATCGCATTTTTATGTAGACCTACATTTTACCACTATGAAAGAAAATGATCGGCTCCAGCAAGGTGGGATTTAGTTTCTGTGGAAGCAGAAAAAGTCACAGGTCGTGAGCTGCAATAAGTTACAGGGATAGAGCTTTCAGTAAAGGAGCCATAAATAGGTGGATGCATCGCTTTGAAGCAGAATGGGATACAGTGGATGATTCGCCAAGGTCGACCTGACCTTGGCGCACGCTTAGAGCATGCTCCCACTGCCATCCAGTGGGTTCAAGTGACCCCAGCAAACTGGTTTGCTGAAGGACTCGAGAAGCTGATAGAACAGTAGCAGAAGTGTGTGCAGCTGCGCGGGAAGTATGTTAAGAAAGTTCACTCGGAAAAATACTTCATTTGGTGTTTCAACTTGATGTAGAATGAAATGTTCTCGAACTTTTGGGATGACCCACGTACATTCCATTATTATATCCCATAATTATATTCCATTGTTTCGATCCGTGCATTTCAATGTTAATTTTTAAGTTGAGAAAAACTTCTTCGGATGCAAAAACCTGAGTCGTACCCTTCCTTAAGAGAGTGCTGCATGATTTATAAGTATTTGAGATATACAGAATAGTTGTATGCATTTACCTACGTACCTCAGTGTCACTGGCACAATTTGCACTGGGGAAATACATGGTCTGAAGTTTGTGTCCTGTCCTCTCCTCCAGCAGATCAAGAAAGGTCTTGAACAGCTCAGGAGATATTCTCATGGAAAGGAGAAAAACACTCCTTCTCTTCGGTGATAATATTGTCTACTAGAGTCGCGAATACTCTCATCTGATGGCAGGATCGATGTCGTTGGCGTTTCCCTCCTGGGGCTGCAAAAAAATCGACAGTTTTGCAGCACGAGCTCTCAAATTGTACGCTGTCGTGTTGGATTTTGCTTGGGAGCTCTGCGACCAGTGTGGGAGATGCTTCGCATATGGTCACAGTCAAGAAATGACTGCAAACTTCGAAGACGGTCGCAGTGCGGCTTTGCCGCAGCAGTTTGCAGTCGGTGTGCGTCGACCTTAATGCTGTTATAACCTCCACGCACGTGGCGGAGACTTCATCTTCCGCGATGCCGGTCTATGAACTGTGTCCTGTGTCCCGGTCGTGGTGCAGCTGCAACGATGTTGTCACTCCCGGGAAAATAAGTATGGAGAAGAGGATTCCGCAGCAGGAGACCTTTCGGGATGATACCCCTTTTCTTACAGGTGGTCAGGAACCATTCATCTCTGGACATACGAATCCTCCTCTCTCAGGGAGTCATCTCCACAGATCTGCATCGGAAACGAACGGAAGTTGCTCCCTTCTACATCGGTCGAGTTTCCATCCAGTAAATCTGAAGAATTCTATTACGTATGCAAAGGCCCTGAGACTTCTTCGACTTTGTTCCCATTAAAACTAACTTCCTTCATCTTCGACTCGGAGACCACTTCAAGATGGCAAGGGCTTTCCCAAGACAGGTCCTACTGCAACCACAAAGAGGGGAACCTCTCTTCCGTATTCTTTTGATCCTGACGTATCATCCAGCTCTCTATAATATTGGGAACGTTGTCAAGAGACACTTCAGGATTTTAAAGCAGGATGAAGGACAAAAGGAAGTCTTCTCCGTCCCGCCTTTCCTTGCAGGTTGAATACTGACGACGCGTCATCCAGACATGGGGCTCCTTGTCACAAACGCCGGTGTCAAGTGTGCAAACACTTTTCTAATGACACTTGAATTTTCAACTGTGACTCCTCCATCGTCATCTACAGCATTTGCTGCAAGAAATTTCACATTTCTTATACTGGGGAGACCAACACCTCTTTCTGCCTACGTTTCAACAACCATAAGTCTTCAATACGGAAGAAAACCTCCAACCTTCCGGTTGCTTCGCATTTTTGGAACTCCTCCCCACTCTGAGGATGACATAACTGTGGATATTTAACCTTGGCTTGACGTTTTTGGACTGTCAAAGAGAGGAGGCTGGCGGAACTGAAGTGAATTTTAAAGGAAAACACTCATCAATCGGACTTAAACCGTGACACAGGGTTTCTTTCCCTGTACCCCTTCTTCCAGTCGAACAATCAAGCTCACACCTAGTCCCCTGAGGAAGGTCTTTGTACTGAAACGTTGGGACGATAATACATCTTTCATTTTATTTGGCTTTCAGGTGCAAGGTGTTGAAGTGCTTGCCAGTTTTTTTTCAACATCCTTGCCTAAGTCGTACAATGCCCATTTAGAGGTGAATTAAAGGTGCTTAGAGGTGGATCATTCCACTTCAAGTGAGGTGATTACCTGTGCTCATCCCCTTCAGAATTCAAAGAATTTTTCAACTTTAACTTTTCAAGGGACAGTTAGATCCAGCTGAAACTAGCCAGAGAGGTTCATGAGTCTAAGAGGTTTTTTTCACTTCCGCAAGATGAAGCTGTATCCCGATAGAGGGCGCTGCTGTTGATCGTTAAAGTAAAGTTAAAAGTTAAGGTAGCAGAGACTTAGTTCAGAGCGGCCCAGATACCAATATATTCAGTCAATTCTGGGATACCCTGTATATTGCTTATTTTCGCCATATTAAGGCTAAAACACAAATAGACCCAGCAAAAAAGGAGCCACACAGGATAGACTAGTCTTGGAAAGAAAACATGTCTTTAGGAGATGCAAATTAGCAGAGCTTGACTACACTTGGCTTATGGTCATTACTTAATTTCATTTAAGACTTTAATATGCCTTTTTTCTCTTTTATTGGAATTCCAAAGGCCTGCAGCGATTTTCGATTGATCACATCTGCCTTATCCTCCTCAAAAAAAATCTGGTTAGTCAGTTGTTCAAACATGAATCACGCAGCTCCTGTTCTCACCCCAGTAAAAAGAGGGGTATGAAATCAATCGAAAACCACTCTAATTCTTGAACTGTTTAGCAAAGGTTATCATTTACAGTGCTTTCCACTTGAATTAGACAATTTTCACTTGACTCAGACATACGTTCATGGGACGTTCCTCATGCAAGAGTGTCGAAGACAAGTGAAAAGTGTCTAACTGAAATGAAAAATACTATACAAGTCTGCTGTCTTGTCTTGTCTCGAAAGAACCGAAGCGCGAGTCAGATGTTTTAGCCTGAAGTTAGGCATAATCTAGGATCAAGGTGCGAGTCCATGCCCAACATTATGCCTAAGACATGCCTGTACGAAGAAATTTAAGCCCAGATAGTCACTCGCTGTTCAGGATCCACAATGAACACCAGTCGCAATTCAATTGATTGCACTTGCATAAACCATGTGAACCGTTAACACTTTTTCCGACACCAGCCAGAACCATCGCGATGAGTGACCGAGTACGCGCGCAGAGAGATCATAATTCTTACGTGCGGGTGATGTACGATGAGTGTTGTCCGAACTAAGTCAATAAATTCTTTAAACCGGACCCCTTAGCAGGGAACCAAGCTCGCTCCCACTCGAAGTCCCTCATCTGTTACTGGTAAGGTACGCCAGATATCCATCGTACTTATGAGCATGTGTGAGGAGGAGGAACGTGAGGATTCAATGCTGACGTACATCCGATGTACCCTTGCTAGCTGCATGAGAGCCTATGTTTTTCATAAATAATGTATCACCGATGAGGCGCGATCTCATCACTGACGTCCATGCAACATTACGGAAACGTCCCCAGGACGTCCGTCCCCCAGCAACGGTCGGGCAACGTTTCAGTATCCTTCCTGTGTAGCTTGAGTTTTGTTGAAAATGCACTACTAGTGAACCCTTGCAATCCCAGAAGACAGTCAGTCAGACCTTCCGGACAGAGACTTGACTTTTGCACTTTTTCTTCCCTGGAGAGTGTCGGTGCTTCCATCCATTCCAGAACATTTTTCGTATATGCAAATGGTTTCTTGGAAGGAAAAGATAAAGAATTAAAGGTAGCCTTTTCTCTTCGATTTCACCTTGTAAAAATGTAATCTAGAATTTTATAGAACGGGAAGAGCCTTCTAGAAGCTCGTATCCTCATGGGGATCACACATCGAAGAGTCCTTTCATCTTGAGTGGTGCAATTTTAAAGAGCTGCGCTGACTGGGATTTGGCTGTAAAATATAAATGTGCTTTGGGATGCGAGAAACTGGAAGAACCAAAACGTCTCTATCTGGCCTCCCATCTGGGAAGCCAGAGCCTCGAGGCCTCCCCTGCCTCATAGACGATGGATAAGAGTATCATATACCGCACTCAATACAGAAGTATATGATGGCGGGTAGGCCGGCCAGTTTGTATTCACGCAGTATCCACGAATGAAAAAGATGGAAGATATAGTCTTCGCGATCATGATATTTGCTAGGTGACCTCGATGAGGTTTTGTTTAGAAGCCCCGAAACTCGAGTCGTGGGACCGATACTTTTTTCGGACCGGATGCGCCTCTACTCGTCAAGCATTCCGTGGATGCTTCAATTTCTGCTCTGCTCCTACATGTTTTCGATTCAATATAAACTGCCAACTCGGAACGCTCAGCCTTTTATTATAGCTATCTGCAAGCAGTGCAACTAGTCAGGCGGTAAGACCGTCCTAAACACACCTTTCGTGCTTCATGCTCACATCGTTACAACAATGATTTCTAGCACATTATGACGTACTGACTACCCCAGATTTTTCGTCCACTCCCAGCCACTGAGCAGTACCCACGTGCTAGTATCCTTCCCACTTACGCGATTCCGAGCCCTTTACCGCCGAACACTCCCCCCCCCCCCCTCCCGCCCAATCTGTATAGAGTCCTATCCAGGTGCAACGAGTGGTCTATTGAATTCTATAGAACTACATTGAAAACACTTTAGAAGTCTATAGGTCTCTAAAACATTTTTTCTTGGGGACTAGCGGGTAAGCGGGTCTGTAATGAGAATCATTACAGATAACTTGATTATTTACAATTTGACCAGGAATATACTCTCTAGTCCCCCTAATGATTTGGTTTCACTGTCACCCATGGAACCAAAAAGGATGCAGAGCACTGAGGTGAGCATTCTCACCTGAGTTTCATGGTGGTCGTGCTCACCCCAAGGGTGACCGTCCAGGGATGAAGCATGCCCACCCTTCTGGTTCGGAAAAAAAAGCCACTAGGGATAAATGCTTGTTTTCCTGTCGTAATTAGATATAATAAGCGCTTGTATTGTATTGGATATTGTGCATATTATTCTACCGTTATTGATGATTGTAATTCGCGTTTTAAAAATCAAAATTGCATTATTGAAGTGATTTATGCACAGGATATTGAAGTATTCGATAAATTAAACTATGGTTAGGGCAAAAGCAAATTGCCTTATAGGTCTTGGGTTTTAGGTCTTAGGAAAAAAAGTCAACTGGAAAAAAAGATCCCAGAATTGGGAAGGCGGAAAAAAGTCACCCGAAGCGAGAGCGTTTTGCTCAACTCAGTTGCTAAGCGAAACAACGAAAAAAAGGTTCATTATAAGTGTTTCCTGGATATTCTCCTTTGGGCATTTCCCGTTCGTTTAAAATTTGAAAGCATTAAATTTAAAGAAAATCTTTCATATTCGAACCTCGTAAAACCTGAATGCCAATAGTATGGTTCCTAATCATAACTGAAAGAAAAATACTGTTGACGTTTTATTGGAAAAATTATTTGCTTTACAGCAATTGCATATAAAATATTCTTTAATTTATTGAATACTATATTTTGTGCGTAAATCACGATTAAAAAAATACAAAAATGATTTTATGAACATAAGTTACAAAGGCTCATAGCGATAGAATAATATGCGCAATATATAACAAAAACGACATTTTAAATACCTTATGATATTAAAAATAAACTTGAACTTTATAAAGCCTTTATATGGTTTCATATAGATTTTTTTTCGCTTATGCCGATTCTGGGGGCATTTTTTCCTGATGGCAATTTTCCGGGTAGCCTTTCTTCCGAACCTGGTATGCAAATGCAGTACATCAAGTAAATTCTCTAAACATTCTACGGACTCTGTCCGTAGAATGTTTCTCCTTTTCAACTATAATTAGGATTCTTAATATTTTAATTCAAGTTTTTTATCATGAAAATCTTGACAGATTTGCATGGATTTAATCCCTCAAGCCGGTTATTTTATTCGGGTACCGCTCCTGGCTAACTCAGGAAGCTGCGAGTACGTACGCGATACAGGCTCGAGGGATTAATGCTTTCAAAACTTAGAGAACGGGAAAAGGTCAATGAAGACTAACCAGGAAACAGATATAAAGAGCCATTCTCGTTGTTTCTCTCAACAGCCACGTTGCTATTTTATGACGACTTGTTAGTGTTTCCCCCTCAAGAGGCTTTGCAGCTGATATTTTTCTGTGTAGCTCTTTCCAGATGACCGGATGCGAGATCTCACTTTCATTATTTTCTGTGCACAGTGAGTCGAGGTCATACGTATAATTGAATCAACAGTGGATTAGCTTTAATAGAACATCCGGATGTTGACTCAACATCCAATCAGCATTAATGGCATGAGCTAACGAAAGAGTTTCTGTCTGATGACGTCCGAGACAGCTGCATTCGTAATGTTCTTTCAACTCCGGGGATATCCTCCCTCATTCTCCCCGAGGAGTGACGTCCTACCACTCTAATAATTATAATTGGATACCATCCAATTAAAATCTTTAAAAGCATGCTTCCTTGAACCTGAGGGCCAGAATTGCCTGGAGTGACGCTTTCAGTTGAATGTAATCAGGAATTCAATGCCTTCTCCGAAGTCGCCTGTGGGGAAAAAATTGGATGCCGTATGAAAATAGACTCACTACACTGATCGAACTGTCCTGCTGTCGGAGAGGCAGGAAAAAAAGTGGATTTTGCGATAGTGAAGTCCTTGGAAGAATTTTAGACCCAAAACTACCCAGTTCGTTCAGTTTACCAAGTGGTACGTGAACAGCGGAAAGTAAAGTAGGCCTATAATTTGTTGAAGTCAATCGTTTCCAGAGCGCTCAGTGACCGAATGGACTCACAGACTCCATGTAATTCAACATGGGAGGAGTGGATCAGAGAGACGAAGAGCGTTTACGGGACTGCAACGTCGTGACTCAAGTTACAGGAGAGTCCATGAAAGGGAATATGTATGTAAAATATTGAATTTCTTGGCCCTCGCTAGGGGTGTATGTCGGAATGTCGAAAGCTAGAGCTAAAGATGGCTAGTGTGCAGATGACGATCTATGCCCATGGTGCTTAATGTCGAAAGAACGCCAGTCAGAATAAGAAGAAAAAAACCCGATGAAGTGGAAATGTGGGATCGCGTCAATGTGGAGCGATGAGGGAAGTCACATTAAAGCGTCCTTACTGTCAAGCCATTGTCTTGAAGAACCCCATCGAAAGTAGTGGCGTTCTCATAAACCCTGGAAATATCCTGCTTTGAGATGAAAGGAGCTTCAAAACTTTATGTAGATTAAATTCAGAGTTCACTTTCACTTTTCGTGGCAATTTTTTTCAATTATAATAAGGATTCTTAATATTTTAATTCAAGTTTTTTATCATGAAAATCTTGACAGATTTGCATGGATTTAATCCCTCAAGCCGGTTATTTTATTCGGGTACCGCTCCTGGCTAACTCAGGAAGCTGCGAGTA
>CAJPEV010002840.1:0-38174 GCA_905338385.1 Darwinula stevensoni | reverse complement strand
TCACTCAAATAGTTAAGTTACCCATAATTCCATTATTCACATAACCAGCAGGGCAGTTTCAATTGCTGATTAAAACCGCATTTTTTTGCAAATAACTTGAGGTGCTACTGATATGCTAGTGATAATGTACTATGCTAGTGATAATGTACTATGTATGCTAGTGATACTGTAGATATCCACAGTGTAGACAAGTATTGATAATTGGCGATTTTTTCGGATTTTGTAAAATGGAATCATACCTTTCTCTCTCTCTCTCTCTCTCTCTCGATCAATCAATTACTTGAACTTGTTTCCATAACTAGGCCTATTCCACTGTGCCCCCAATAAATTCTCTATTTTGACTTTTGTGAAGTCGCCTGTGCATTTTCAAAAACTTTTCCCCGCATTCTGCATATGATAGAATGAAGCATTGCTAGTCACTTAGCCAACACATATTTTGCACACAACATGCACGATATCTACGTGACGCTATCGCCGCCACCACATTCACCTATGCTATTTCGGCGGTGTTATTTCTGCATATGATAGAATGAAGCATTGCTAGTCACTTAGCCAACACATATTTTGCACACAACATGCACGATCTCTACGTGACGCTATCGCCGCCACCACATTCACCTAAGCTATTTCGGCGGTGTTATTCTATGTCGGCGTAGTTCCTGTCTTGAATATTTCTTTTCGATGCAAATCCGGTATGGTTTCTGTCGAACTGATTCCGTGTCGGCGTACTTCTGTCGGTTTTATTCCGAGTAGCAATTTTGTCGAGGTAATTCCGTTCGATGCTGTTCCGTGTCGATGCACTCACTGTCTAGCTTATTCCGTGTCGATGCATTTCCACTTCGGTGTTGTTCTGTGTCGACTTTTTTCCTGTCGATGTTCTTCTGTGTCGATATTATTCCGTGTCGCTTCTTTTCTGTGTCGGCGTTATTCCGTTTCGGCACTATTCTTTTCGGCGTTATTCCTACCCACCCCCCGTTATGGTTGAGGGGTTGAAAACCCTTCGCACCATACCTTACGTGTAATGGCCTCTAAAAACTATTTTCCTCCTCTGCCCCTTTCTGCCTCGTGTGCAAACGCGAACTCGGGAGACGTTTCAACGTGGAACGAATCGGATGACTATCGATTTATCGATTTATCGAGCACGACTGATATCGTGTTGGCACCGGAGGCAGATGATCCCTACGGGATTGGATCATTTCAATTCCATGCGGATTTTCGTTCACGGAAGCGAGTTAGACCTCTATCGACTGCTTATCATGCCATCCACGTCTGTCCTTTCCGGGACAGATACCATCTCGCAGATAAAATCGGCCCCGATCCGTTATTCTTCATCGTCCAATTAAATCAGTGAGATCTAAAACGAAGCAAACGCGTTCTCTCTTCGATTCGCGTTGGAACGCAGCCAGCGTGAATTCGAGACTGTTTTTTGCGGACTGTTAGACGGGGAAACCTTGCGGAAACCGGTTCGCAAATTTTCGTGAAGCATATCAGGAAGAAAACGGAAGAGAGAAGCACGAAATGCAGCTTCAGGATCAAGGTGAATGATGAGTCCTTGTCGAAAGACGAAAAGAAAAAAACAAAGACAGGTTGTGATTGAAAGGTGAGTGACACGAGGACAAAGCCTCGCGAGCATTCTTTTTTTCTCCATTGGGGACGCGAGGGCCCTCGAAGCTAGCAGACGACGCGGACCGCGTCATCGTCGCGTCCCGGGGTTGGAGGTCCGTTGCGAGGACGGCGGGGCGCGTCTCGATTCCCTGTCAGTGCCGGTGGGGACGCGATTCCGCGAGGTCATTTGGGCGGTGCGGGGCAGGTGTGACAAAGATTAAATTTAAACTGTGTGTTATCTTTCATTTGCCGCATTCGGCGATTATAGGCTTTTTTAAGATTCAATCGATCGGTTTAATTTTTATATCGATACCTTAAACTCGCAAGTTCGAAAGTCTGAAATACTGAAAATCGAAACGCAGAAAATTCAACAGAAAAAATATCGGAATTCGAGAATTAAACTCGGAAAAAAAAGTGGAATTCCAAGTGAACGAGACGAAATTTATTAATTTATTTATTCATGCTTTGGTCTCGGTGGATTGCAGTCCCACGATGGAATTCATGAAATCCCGGAAAGGCAAGGACTGTCACTCTCCGTGTCACACGGAAAAAAAAAACTCCGGCGTTCTGACCTTGAGAACCAGACGTCAGTTGAAAACCTTGAACAGGTGTCTTTCATCGCTCCCACATTTTGACTCACTAAGAGGTTTAGCCTTCGATGTTCCCGCGTTTCCCCCCATGACCATAAATTGTTGGAAAGTTTCCACCCATGACAGCTAACGCCCCCTCTCGGTTGCTTCTTTGCCCCCTCTCGGTTGCTTCTTTGCCCCCCCTTTTTTTTGTCCCTCGCTCCTGACGTCGAGGAACCGCTACTAAAACCCTTCAGCACTGATTTTACCCAAGAAAATTTTCAAAAAATCAAACAGGACTAAACTGGTCCTTTCAGCAGCGAACCTTTCAGTCCAACCTCGTGAACGTAAAGAATAACAGGAGCCAAAGGTGTAACTGACGCGATTATAAAAGCATGCCTGGAGAAAATATCCGCTGCGACGGTTAACGTGTGAGGCGAGGGAGGGGCAAACACCTACTCCACGCTGTTCTCAACTTTTTAATTTCAACATTTTAAATAAATTTGCTTCTGAATTAATATATTCGAAAGCCAAGCGTGAGTTTACCACCCTTTTTTTTTCGAGATGTAATTTTTTTTTTTACTCACGTCAAACTTCACTAAACAAATGAAATATGGAATTCCCCACTGGCAACCCTGTCTACTTCGCCCCTCCCTCCCTCGAACAGCTGCGGAAGGAAACTCGACGGTTTCAGTTGGTGTCCGACTTCCCCGACCCAACCTGAAGGCGCATCGACTCGAGTTCTTCCGTTGCTATGGCAACGGTGGGCAGCCGGAATGAAAAAGTGGCAAGCTGACCGCAACATCTGTCATTTTCCAATATGTTCCAATGCATATGGGAAATTAAAAAAATTGTTTAAAAATTTTTTTTAAAAAGATGGAGATTGTCTACGTGAGAAATCTCGGTTTTGTCCGTTCATTCCTTCAAATTTGTAACTCGGAGCCCACTAATTAGCTTATTGATTTGATGTTTTCTTGCATTCCATAAATCATTGCATTAATTCATAGAGTTTTCCAATCTGGTTGGCAGCCCGATCAGAAAGCGAAACTCACGAATTTCATCGTTCAGGCTGACGCAAGCAAGTCGAGACGAAACTCACGGCAGAAGCAGCCGCCGCAGAGGGAAGAACGGGAATGAAGGGGAGCCAGCCCAAGCGGGAATTCCCCAAATGAATGTGGATGGCCTCCAAGGTTTTGTTTTGGTTTCCCGTTTCCTCGGCCTTGAGCGAGACGGTTTTCCCCGGTCAAAGGCTCCTCCGACCTTGAAATGAAAAATGAGCCGCAGGTTCAATTACCCGGCGGAAATCATCGGCTCTCTCCTTCGTTCAAGTTCTGGATGCAACAAACGCCAATTATGGAGTAAAATTAGTTCATTAGGCAAATTTCTCTGTTAGTCTTCTAAAATACTCAACTAATGCGATTTGTTTCAGTCAAATTGATCTTCAGCCGTTGCCAAAAAAGCAACAGTAAGAATGGGTCTCGATGGAAATTTCATTCACAAACTCGTGTCAGCGTGCCGTGAAATTGACCAAGCGCTTTAATTCAAATGGAGACGGGGAGATGGTACAACCTTCTCAAAACGAAAATCAAATAAGGGCATATTAATAAAATGCAAAACGGGGACAATTAATGACGTATAAGAAAATTGTTTCAAAAGTTTCAAAAGGGGGAAGGAACGGCATGACGTTGTTCTAATTTTCAAAATTGTTCTAATGTTCAAAATTGTTCTAATCCGAAATTATTTTTTTTGTTCGTATATAGAAATTGATTCCCCGAGGATTTCCTTCAATAACTTCGCAGCCTTTCGATCTCATTAAAGAGGCCCCGAGGGTCGCTCTTTGGGCGACCCTCGGGGCCCGCAAGAGACTTTGGGTAACGCTGAACTTAAATGCTTCAAACTTTCCTCCATGAATTTCAGCAAAATTTTCGACGCGAGGAAGAGAGCGGCAAAGCGACTCCGAACACCCAAAAATCCCCCCTTGCCCCCACAAAATGTGGGGAGGTTCCCCCCTTGCCCCCACAAAAAGTGGAGGGGGGGGCTTCCTACGGATATTCGAGAGGGCAAAAGTAATTAGGATGGTTTTATTTTCGTCAGCGTAGAAGAGTATTTGCCAGTTTTGTACAGATTAAATACCTGTACATAAAATTTGGCCCAATTCCGCTCTAGCGAAAATTGTCGGAAAACTTTCGCCAGAGCAGTAAATGTTGGCAGGCTCCTATACGTGGGAATACACGTATTCGGGGACGTCAGTTCATTTTCTATATCTGTCGGATTAGAAGAAAACGTATGCTTTGATGTAGAGGAATGAGTCTTAAGTTCAGCATTCCGCATTTTAGCTTGACCGATTCCCGAGCCCCGTGAAATTAGCGTCATCCACACAGCAAAGCAGAAACGTACAGTCAGGTACACATTTTGTACGTTATGAGGTACAAACGTCGTAAAATACGTTCGTTGAAAAGGTACAGAAGGTACACATGTGTACCTTTCTTATCTCTATTCACATCGGGCTTAAGGGGTTTCAAAAACCGGTTCTAGACCTCAATTGAACTGCACTGAGAACCCGGACATCTGCGTCAGCAACGTACACGTGTGTACGTCTGGACCACACGTGCAGACCCGAGGGACACAATATGTACCTCTCACATTTGTACCTCTCCTTGTACGTTTCTACTTTGCTGTGCAGTTTCGGAGTCGGCATGTAAGAAAAATATTTTCCGCTGGAAAAAATGTTTTCCTTTACAATTGTCAATTTTCTCATGCTTCAGAACGCAAACTTTCTGCGCTTGCATTGGCAGGTTCGGACGATAATGTGTCGAAAAATATATTCGTCAATGCTCTTCTGCCTTTTCTTTCCTATTCCCCCCCCCCCCTCCTCGCAAATAATATTGTTAGGGGGCATGCGCGCTTCTTTGCCCTGATGGGTTCGGCGTCCATCGACGAGACATATTAATTATATATCTACTATGTCTCCATGGTCGTCCGAAGTCTCAAACTTTAAGCCGAAACCTAGGCTTCGGGATTAAGGAAAGATTTCGGACTTCGGAAGAGAATGAAATTGAGATGAACAAAATTTTTCCTCTCAGAATCGTCACTGTACCAGAAACATTTAAGAGCCCATCTGCTGTTGTGCAAGGTAAATAGGGTTGCCGGTTTAGAATGTAACGTTGAGAAATATTTAACCACTTCTTCGTTTCGAGCTGCTGTTGCAACGTGCGATTGCGCGGGGATCCTATTATTTAATCGTGCCTCACGTCTAGGCAAAATCAGAACTAGAGTACCTGCTCGGCAGTGACGTAGCCAGGAATTAATTTCGGTGTCTCGTAAGGCTCTTTCGGGCTCATGAGATGACGAAGTGGCCTAGGAAGGTTGGGAGGAATGAGAGAGACTTCAACTCCAGCCACCTCATAGTTCAAAATACTGTAGTTCACTTCTCTTCCCCAATTTTTATTTATTTATTAAAAGAGGTATGGGTCAAGGACTGACCTTGAATTAGTCATAATATAGTGGGTGAAAGCTACTCCTGAATCATGGTTTGCTACTGGAACTAAAAAAACTGGATGAGCAATGAAAGCAAAATGACGGGGGGGGGGGGCACTGTACCTATTAAGAGTGTTTGTACTCAGAAGGTGGAATAGGAATGCAAGTCGAAACTTCAGTTGTAAATGTGAAACTTTTCACACCCCCCCCCCCCACTCCCATACTCCTTGTTTCCATGAAACCATATCTTGCTTCTTTTCGGGGGGTGTCCAGTCACCCAGGACACCCTCCCCATCCTTGGCTACGTCCATGCTGCTCAGATACATAACTGCTAATCCTCTGGCAGCTAAAACTCCGGAGTTATTTCCCTCTGCCACGTCATAACTATTCAGCTTTTTCAGAACTGAAGTTGTCATTTGTACTTCCAAGGCCTATGAGAATAGTCCCACAAAAATCGAGGATGTCTTGCATCGTTCAAACGTTCGCGTCGCGTGGAGATTGGAGGACAGTATGAAGTGCAGGATGCCAGATGCGGCACTTCACGCGTACGCTTAGCAGCCCTGTCTACGCGGCCACGAGCAGCCGCTCTCTCCCGTTGTCTAGTATGGACCCGTCATCCGTGAAGTCTGGAAGGGAAG
This sequence comes from Darwinula stevensoni, assembly GCA_905338385.1. Taxonomy (NCBI): domain Eukaryota; kingdom Metazoa; phylum Arthropoda; class Ostracoda; order Podocopida; family Darwinulidae; genus Darwinula; species Darwinula stevensoni. The sequence goes on along the minus strand of CAJPEV010002840.1, from coordinate 31,885 downwards.
TGGATGTTTTCGTGGAAGACGAGCACCCCGACTCAGGCGGAATGCTGCACATGCGCAGTGAGTCTTGTTGTCCTGTCGCTATGGTTACTGCGGACAGACGGGAAAAAAAAAATAAAGAAAAAAAAACCGACCTGCCCTGACCTATCTGCCATTTCCCCATAGTACCAATGGGAATGGCAGATAAAAAGTGACTGGTCAATCGTAATGTCTGTCATTTTCCAATAGGTCCCAATTAGAATGGGAGATAATGAAAATATGCATGAATGTTTCCTGTGAGCGGTTGTGCTTCTACATCAGCAGCGCCGGCTGTGTCCGTTCATTCCTTCAAGTTTGTAAATGGGAGCCCACCAATTAGCTAATTGACTTGACGTCTTCATGCAACTATGCGCATCCTTACTGCTATGCAACCAGGCGAGCCAGTAGCACTCCTCGAACTCTTTAATCAGGCGGCTAAATATATATTGTATGCATCACCATGCATACAAGGCAAATTAGGACCAATGACTTGGAGTTGCTGGATCACAGGACCGCTTTGATTCAATGTCACCAATTATATTGCGAATATAGCTTGCCTTCATTCTTTTCAAGTTGATAAGGTTGTATGATATTTTGCATTGACGCAAGACTTCAGTTGGTTTTTTCCCGAGTTTGATTAGAAATTTCATGTTGATTCTTTGTTCAATTATTTTATCACCCATTTTTTGACAAGTGGTACTGCTCTGCAATCAGTAGAAGTATCACGACAAGTTTGTTACTGCACAGACTTAAAGACATGCACTGACAGTTTACAGTAATCGCCAGTAACCCAGTGTTGCCACAAGCATTACAGTGTTGTCAGTCTCGTTGTTTTATTGCCAGACCTCGTACAAACTGGATTTTGACTCCTTGCTTTCCTTTCCCCCATATCTATCGGGAACACTGGGTCGTTGGGAGACTTGGTCTTCTCGTAGAGCTCCAACAGATAATCATTGAACTGGGCTTCCCCTTTGCCCATTATCACGGATTTGAAGGCGGGTTAATTAGACGAGAACTAGAACGTTCTCTCACACTTGCATCGCACCGAAAAAAGGTGAAAGAATAAGGCTGTTGGTGAAAGCGAAAGGATAATTCTCGAAAAAATTCGTCTAACTGTATATCCTTGAGGTCTAGATATCCCTCCTGAACTTGCACAAAAGTTCATCGTAACTTGCATAAGAAAGAATGCATGAAAGTTAACATGCATGAGGAAAATCAGACGGGTAATGTAAACTTGCAACACATACGCCGATACCGCAGCAGTAATTTAATTGGAATGGATCTTTCCCCTTACTACTGCTGCTTTTCACGAAAAGAAAAAAAGCCTTTTTCTCCCCAGAAAGATCATGAAGCGATAGGATCGCCTCTTTCTCTGTTCGAGCTGATACATCTCCGAATTGCATCCGCTTGGAAGATACATAAAATAAACCATTATCTAATTTCGGCGTTTTCTTCGCAACTCATTTTCGTCTCGTGGATCGAGCCCCTCCCTTGAAGATGGGGAGTTAAAACACTCGACGGAAAGGAACGAACGAAATGTTCGAAGGCCTTCATTTAACACTTCATCGCTGTTCACAGCCGCCGAAACAATGCAAAACTTGGTAGCAATCTGAACTGCGACCAGAAATTTGATTGTCGGCGCGGCTAACGGAAGCCGTAGTGCATTAAGGGGTCATCGTCATCGTCGTAACGGCGGCGGAAGCCACCCCAACCCCGACGCCTACCCCAACCGCGTCTCCAGCCGTAGTTGGGCCAAAAGTAACCTGGAAAGGAGAAACGGGAAGTCTTAATGAATACAGTATTTTCCACCCCCAAAAATGATTATTTTTTTATTCAAACCAAAACAGGGATGATGGCGAATAATTCAAAATAAAAAGGAACGCTAAATGAACTGAGCTGAGTATTTTGATATTTTCGTTTCTTTTTTGGATTGCAATGCCATTCATTGCCATCCACAATGTGGTTAAGAAGCTTCTTTTCCTATAAGGCCCAAGAGAAAATTTTAGTTTTCGAGATAATGGCTTCTCCCAAGGAAATAACGGTCCTTTTGTTTTTTGTTGTTGCCCACAATCACCTACGCAATTGCAATTAAATCATTATAAAGCCATGGAAAAGATGGGAATTTGATACTGTTGAAAACCCGACTGCCATTTCTGTGCGAAGGTTCGGCACACAAAATATGCTTTTAGGACAGTATTCTCGACTTTTTTCGAACTAGTTTGTCAAATCTCGATTTTCTAATCCAAAGTCAATGATTATTCCACATTTTGCTTGCTTAGTCGAAACCAAATGAGAATATGAAGCCATGTTCATACGGACCATCTGGCAACTTTTTCATTTCACAACTGGTAATAAAGACAGAGACGTTCCTAAGGATCGAAGTAAGCATGGGAATGACGGAACTCACCTCCTCCGTAGCCGAATCGCCGTCGAAAGCCTTTTCCTGGAGCGGCAGACTCGGCGGGAACGAGGTCCTCCTGGGCCTCCAATGGCTGAGACCTCATCCCTTCATCCAAATATTCACCAGGCTGTTCCCCGTTGTCCCAAACCCCTTGGGCCAGTGCCACCATGCACGCCAATCCGAGAAGCCCGAACACCTGCATGGAGGACAGTGACAAACGTGCATCGGTGAGGGTTCGGTAGTCGGTCGTCTCAATTTTTTAGCGTATGCGGAGTTAAATGCTATATAATATCCCATCGCGTCCATGTAAAAATGTAATTGTCCATGGTCTCGACGCAATCGAAGCACGAAATCGCGCTCTACCTGTCAACAACTGCGTAATAAAATAAATGAGCCACAAGTAACCCATCTGTCATTAAAATAAGGTCCCCAGAACCGATTTGAGATGGCGGCGGTCACTGCTGATGCTACTGAAAACTTAGTGCGAGTCATTACCTGGTACAACTGAAATCGTGGGTATTTTGGCGTGATGTCGCTTGCGCGCGTTCATCCGCGGATTTAACCTGTCCTCATATCATTTGCAATGGTGTAACATGAAGAGGGCATTTCATATGTCCTCCTATCACCCGAGCCTACCAATTACATCTTTAGTTTTGTTTCTGTGAGTTGTTTGTGTGTGTGTGGAGGGGGGGGGGGGGCACTGAATTGACAATGAATCAAACTGCATCAGCCAGACCAAGAGGAGATTGATGTATCTACAGTTTTGTGTTCGATTGTTGAGGTTTTTTTTTTTACCTTATTCAAAGTGTAATTGATGAATTGGTCGATGTTTGCAATCAAATCGCCAACCTTATTAGAAAGTGAAACTCACGAATTTCATCGTGCTGGATAGTGCGCTGTTGAAGGAAGGACGAGATGAAATCACGCAGATACAACTAGTAGCCGCAACAGGAAGGGAATGAAAGTAACAAGCCAATTGGGAAGTATTTATAGTCTGCCCAAAAGTGTGTCTATGAACCTGCAGCCCTTTCTTAATTCCTCCTTTTTTTTCTCGGTTCTTCTTCTCCCTGCTAGCCACATAATGAGAGGGCTCTGGAGAGATAAATGGATAGGGAATCTCCAGGTTAGCAGACGAGACGGAATTCCCCAAATGAATATGTATGATCCCCTAATGTTTGTTATGGTTTTCCTTCCTCTCGACCTTGAAGATATTCTTCCAAGGTTTTTTTTTTCCCTGTTCAAGGGCTCTTCTGACCTTGGCATCTGCCGAGGAAACTGAAACTCTCTTAAGGTTAATTTTCCTAGTCGAAATCAGTGGTGTCGCGAGGCTTACGTGCCCCTCATGCAATGCAAAATGTGAGTATGACGGTTCTTGAACTTGATGTTTAGATGAAGTGGCAGTGGGAACCGAGAAAGATTGGTAGCAAATAAAGTACAACAGAATATACAGTGCCAGAAAAAAGTATAGAATCCATTTTCATCTTTCTCTCTCTCTTCTTTGTTCATGTTCAAGGATACCACAAACGGTAATTATTGGGTTCAGCCTTGGGCGAATTTTTTTTAGCAGCTTACTACAAAACTCTACTATTGTGATATTTCAGTCAAAAAGATGTTCGCTCATCGCCAAAATAGCAACACCAAGAATGGGTTGAGCGATCTTGATGAAATTTCATGAAAACTCGTGTCAGTTTGCCATGAAATCGATCATTGTTCCAAGGATGTGCAATGAATATTCAGATAGAAAACTTGCGAAGCACTTTAATTCAAATGGGGCCTGGGAGATTGTACTATTTTCCCAAAACAAATACCAAGTAAGTATATATATGGGGCTTTCCGCCCCTCCTCCGCCGGGTGGAACATACTGGTCGATTCCGTCGAGAGCGAAGGAAGGGCAGGTCTCTTGGGTAAATTCTTCCGTTTACTCTGTAAACAAATAGAGTTCGGACTAGAATCTTCATATGGTTTTACGCCTTCCATTGAGGGTTCAGGAACCATTTGAAATGGATTTAAGCCGACTTCCTAAGCCATATGATATTTCGGCCCATAAGAACCAATCTATTGCTTTTGAAATGTTCAGGAATGGATTCAATTCGAGTGAAAGTCTTCTGCCGCCCAGAACCGTTTGCCGAAATCTGGATTGTCAATCGTCGGAGGGTTCCAGCGAGTGTTCCGGATTATCTTCCGTATCGTTGATTATCTTCCTTGACAAAGCCCTGAGATCCTGGAAGCTCCAGGTGTCAGCTCGTTTTTGCTCGGTTCCATTAAAACAGTTTCATAACAGTTTCACTGTCGAAACCAGAATTGGTTCCAATCCTAAACCTTTATTTTTATACGAAATGGGTTCAAAGAATTCCAAAAGTGATTCCACAAGTATTTCCTTCAGCTTTATGCTAATTCTGCCTAAAAGCTCTGCCCTCTTATATTCTCATATGATTCTGATAATCGAGAGTGCAAAAGTAATTAGAATTATTTCATTTTCATGAGCATTGTAGAGTATTTGCCACTTTCTTTAAATATTAAATTATGATTAAATATCCAAAAGTTTACATAATTCCCCTCAGGTGAAAATGGTTGAGAAAATTTCTCCTGAGCAGTAAATGTTGGCATGCTCCCATAGGTAGGAGCAGTGTTGGGCGGTAACGAAGTAAAAGTAACGCGTTACAGTAACTAATTACTTTTTCAGTAACTTTTAAAGTAACGAGTTACTTTTCAGGGGAGGGTAACGGAGCTGGTAACTAGTTCCTTTTTCATGGCAAAAGTATATGGCGTTACTGTAACGCGTTACTTTTCTTTATGATTTACTAAATTTGCTGAAAAAAAACCAGCGCTTCACGGCCACATGCATCCTAATTGATGCAATATTGGCAGGAAAGATGGGGACATGAAATGACCTTGAGAAAACGTGGTTTATTCAGTGCAGGTTTCTTGGCCGTACTTGCAAAAATATTTCGATGTGCAAGTCAGAAACGAATTCGAGAGTTCCATCGATGCAGAGACGTATTTTACAGGGGATAGCCACCCCCAGGCGCCTCTGGGACAGAATCTAGCCCCACCTTAGAGGTAATACTTTTCTCTCCCGCTATCTCTCGGATGGGGTTTGGCTCTATCGCCCTGTCCCCCCACCCCGACCCTTCAGCCAAAATACGCCACCGCATCGATGCAAACTTTTGTGTGAAGTATTCTATGTTTACTGATGGCCAAGGTACTTTCCATCGCACGAACTTCAGCATTTAAATTGAGAAAGCATGTCTAGATAGTTCCATCGTGTCCTGACTCCATACAGACGACCTTTGGTCTAACGTTAGATCGGAATGATAGACGTTGCTTTGGTTCTGATAGTGCATCTGCACGGAAACTTTTCGTATGCTTATCGTTGGCACCTCTTTCCTCAATTTTGTCCGATCCCCTATTTCAAGTGCCCCGTTTTGGCACTCTCCCAACAATCCATCATCAGTTAGACTCCGTTAATACTCAGGCCTAGCACTTGCACTTTAAAGTGGAGAGCCTAACTTAATGAACAGTGATTTGCAAGTGAATATGTATCACTTTTAACATGAGCACCTCAGACCCAATTCCACATATATGATGGTTGAAACACCCTCATCTCCTTGATTGCGCCATAAAAATACCATTACATTGTAAAAGTCAGTGAAAATTCTTTTTCAATCACTGTATAAGTTGGATTTATGCAGTCCATGTCTGGTTAAGGGAAAACAAGAGAACATGACTTTGGTTAGTTATATTTTTCTATCTGGTACTCATGATAAGGGGTAGGCTGGGGTAGGTCTCCCCATCACCAATGGCAAAATTCTTTTTTTTTTCTTTTTTTTAACTAAAGGGTGCATTCTGTCTCAGTATATAATTCCTGTTAAGTAGCCCATGGAAAGGGAAGAGGCACAGGGAAAAGAGTAAGCATGAGTATGTATCCAGTTAAGTGCTGATCATAATTCAATTTTCATTAAATCAGGGGTAACTTTCGCTTTCAGTCCATACATCCAGCTTTTGTCGAAGAAGTGGCGAAGCTGTAGAAAGATCAGAGTTTTTGTTCAGGAAAAGTAACTTGAAAAGTAACTTCTACTTGTAACTAGTTACTTTTGGTGAAAGTAATTCTACTGGTAACTAATTACTTTTTGGATTAAATACTTGTAATTGTAATTAGTTACTTTTCACATGTAACGCGCCCAACACTGCGTGTCTTCTTCCCAATGGACATTAGTAAGGTATGAAATTAGCACACGCGCAACCTCAAGGCTGCGTATGCGGCCCCTCGTTACAATTCCGTTCTGAAAATAATTCATGTGCACCTCTTTCGAGAAAGAGTACAAAAACAACTTTTGACAACTGATCAGACTAGTGCTTGGAGAAAAGACAGCTCACTGAGATACGTCCGTCGGCACTTGACTTGTAGACACCCAAAAGAAAACGAATGCATGCTTGGGATAAGTGCTTTTCTGTGTTTTCAGTACAAGGGGGCCATAATTCGATTTTCGCAGTATTACCACACAATGTACCCAAAAGTCAACGAACAACTCCGATAGAACGAGACATATACTACGGGGCCTAAATGATTTATTCTGATCTTTCTCGTCCGGTTCGAATCGGTAAAAATTATTTGCTTGTTACATAAATTTATCGATAGTTGTGTCTCGTCTCTTCCTTCCTCCTCTTTTACCATTCGTCTGATTATTATCGGTGCTTCATGTACCATGCTCATGTGCCGAGAAAAGCGAAAGAGGCGCATTGACCTCTCGATCGCAGAGATGAATTCGTTAACTTGTTCCAGGCATGGCACAGGACTTCCAGTATAAAGAAGTGAAGAATCTAATTATAACATTCTGTACTGTTATCCAGTGCTATCAAGTAAACACCAGAAACAAATAGCACTTTCTTGGTGTTTGTTCCTAACACAAACTTTCCAAAGCGAGTTCAACAATCGCTCTTACCTGGGCAAGCAGGTATTGGGTCAAGTGTGAATGGATCCAGGAGAATCTCATGCTGGCTCCCATGGCCCTTTATTCTTGGAGCACTCATATTTTACATGCTCACGAGTCACATTAGTTATCAGTGGAGGGGAGAGGGAGTCACACAGACAAAGTGCTCTCAAGTATACAACACCTATTAGCAGCGGTCCATATATATATATTTTTTCATATTTCATAGTTACGAGTGAAAACAGTGAGAACTGTCGCTAGCGTAGCTGACTCTCCAAGCAGCCATTACATTTATACCTTTTTTCATCAAAAAGGGGGTTGAAAATAAATTTGCTTTTGTGAAACTTAGTTTTAGTAGATGAGAAGGCCAAAACACAGCAAGTAATAATTTATGGGCCCTGACAATGAGTTATGTCAAACACAGGTCACTGTAAATCCAAATTGAAAAAAATTATTTAAAGGAGTAATTTTATACGATATTTCTGTTCCATGAAAAAGTTTGATTTAACTCCCTTAGTCATCAGGAGAGATTAATGTAACCTGGAAACATTGTAATTCTGATCATTGATTAGAACTCCCACACGGGCCCACTGGGTTGGCATTTGCTTTATAATGCAGATATAGGCAGCATTCAGGACCACTTGGCAATTGGCCATCCTCCCTTACATGGACATACAGACACGAAAGGAGTATGGTTTTGGTAGAAGATATAGTTGTCAAGGCTGTATTTTCATGTTTCTCATTTTTAGGACAGACTGAATAAAACATGAAGTATAAACCTGTCCAGGTAGAAGTAGAAGGTATGTAGAAACTCACCTGACAGGCACGGATCTTTTCCTCGAGGATCTTGTTGGATACAATGGACAAGGGAACACTGAGCTGGATTTCCTTTTGCAGCCTCTCTTCCACCTCCTTCAGCCATGCTCTTAGCCGTCGCATCCCTCCCTCCACTTCTGCAGATACAGAGAAGACAGAGTAATTTCTATCAACTGTACCAACTTGTAAGCTCTTGCACTCACATTTGGAACAATGGACAGGAGGACCCACAGAAGATTAATGTGATGAAAATGAAAATTTCTATAAATATATTAAAATGAGAAATCACACAGTGCTGCTAACAAAAGTCAAAATTCACAAGGAATTTTGCCATTTTTGCAATTTTAGAAAGGCTTCAGATGCATCAAACTCTTAAGTGGACCATGAAACTCACCATGAGTGACGAGTTATCTGCACAAAAAATACAAACTCCATGCATAATGACAAACTTGAGTTATGAAGGAACAAAATAAATGCACTCAAGCCTCAAAAAGGACCATTAAAGTGGTAACATGAACTGCATTTTATGACAAAGGAATTGAAAGAAGATATGGAAAGGATCCAGTGCAAAAGGAAAATGGATGGGACAGATATTTCTCTTGTCATGAGGGCACTAAAAAGTAAAAAGAAATCTGAGGAGTTCACTAGAAAAGGGTTTAGGTGCCCCAATACCCTTTGTCCATATACAAGTTCATGCTTTCTTTAGGCTACCTGCAACAGGATAAAGGTGGTTGAGGAATTTATGAGGCAAGGGAGAAGTAGTTCAGTTCAACTGGATTCCATTCAGTTGAATGTGAACTCTGAGAAGAAATCTACAAAATACAAATTGCAGCTTTTCAGAGCTGCTTTTTTTTTGTTCCATTTCAGAGAACTCCTCAATTGATCTCACATCATACTTCAATATACTCCACTGCAAAAAAAAAGGGCTGCCAATGCATCCCAATGTACCAAGAGGACTAGCATGGCCAATGCAATAGCCTGCTTTGAATGAGCCAATTTAAAGGGTAATTGACTACAATAAATATGACATATTTTGGCCTTATTTGGTATTAACTCTTCTGGCAGCAGTAGCACCACATGATGTAAGGGGGTTTTCTTCACCATGTGGCTTCAAGTCTGTATAGTTTCACATTTTCTACTTTGCTATGGTTGTGGAATCATGGGAGTTCATGATACAAGTCTTGACATTTCAACTCAAGCATGCTCACAAAGATACAAGACAGGAAACCAACATCAATAAAAATATGAAAAAAAAAGAAATAAAGAAACTACTGACTTGAAATGGCTGCCTGCATGTGCTAGGTTTTTAACTGTTTCATATCACACAGAAACACTCCAAATTGTTCTCTGTGAATTTCCAAGTGTCTAGGTTCTTTGGATAAAAGCAACAATCATTCAAACCACACATCAGGCTAATAGAGTTTCAGCATTGCTTGAAAGATACCTCTTCTTCAGTGCCATAAAGTCACTTTATTTATAACTGTGTTCTTGATATTCTTCTATGTGCAGTGCCTTCAGAGCTTAGGCAAGAAATGAAGACCTCTATGTAGGATTGTTGTGAATATTAGGAATGGTGAGGGAAGAGAACAACATTTTCAATCAAATTATGGATTGGATTTTGTGTGATTTCTTCCCTCCCTAGTTATTTTTTAAAATACACCTTAATTGCAGCAATGTTGCAACTTCACCAGTTGTAACACAATGACAAAACAGTCAAGAACACTAAAGGGTGGTACAAAATACCTGTCCCCCTACCTCCAGACAAAACCAGCTGAGTTTCACCAAAAACATAAGTTGTCCTTGATTTTCCATCATCACAATATTATGTGCAAAATTGGAACTCTGTTTTACCAAAATGTGCTGTAAAAATGCACAGATTCTTTCATCCAAAATTTTCAGAATGAAGCAACATCAACTTCCAAGGTGTGAAACACCATCAGGATTTTCTCTCATAACCTCGAATGAAAATTGATTAATAATTTTTTTCATTCATCATTCCTACCAATCAATCCTTTATATTTGAGTCCACATGCTCAAAAACATTGTGATGAGTTCCCTGGCCATACTTCATATCCAAAGAAGTCCTTTTTCAGTTTCTTCTGGAGATCAGACTTTCTGTCCAGATGGCTTCTGAGAATCAGACCAAGAATCAACATTTCTCAAGATCTTGTTCCAGTTCGATTTCACTCAACTTTCACCTCTGTTCCATTTTTTGCAATTCTTTTTTTCATATTGAATGTTGCATCCTCATATATAGCAATTTTCCAAGACACATCCGAGGCTAGAGATGTAATGGTTAACAGTCACCTAGGATGCCTGCCATTTTAAAAATCAAGTTGAAAATGAAAAAAATATCATATGACATAGCCCTTTTTTGCAACATTTACAAAATCATCCCATGTTATGCATTGCTGGCTCCAGGAAGGGGGAGGCAACTATTATGCAACACACTGTACAATAAGGATGCACCCATAAAAAAAAGGGTATCTATCAAGATGCATTTGTAGACCACTGCTGAAACTACTGTAGCCTGATGTGTGGAAAAGTTGAATTTTCTTATTGAAGTTTTAATGATTGTTGTTTTTTTTTAATCAAAATAACCTAGAGACTTCAAACTTTCAAAAGAAAAGTTACAGAATTTTCTCTATGATAGAAAAAATTGCCAATCTTGCATTTCTAAGGTAGGTTTCATAAAGCATCAAACAGAATGCTTTCTTGTGGTGCCATCTAGTATTTGACCTCATCAACTGTCCAGATCAATTCAATTGTACTATTTCAAGAATAGGCCTCAACTGTACAGGACATGGAACAGGAACACCTGAATATGAAAACCCAGGCAATTGTGCATCAATAGAAGTTTATTACACTCTATATATATTCATGGATCCTATTATTTGTCAATAGCATCAGTGAGTTCAAACTGGAAACCACTCAGGTTGGATCCAGGAGCCATTGCATTCTGATATTGCTGAATGCAAGAGAATCAAAACATTTCATGCCCTGTGTACGTCCATGGAAAAAGTTGAGTAAGTATGGAGAGGAGACAAAGAGAGGAAAGGTAGAGATGATTCCTACTTAATTAGTGTTTGCTCGCTCTCAAAGAGAAATGATAATCAAACTTCTCAGCTTCAACTTTTGTCCCAGCCATGAAAGTGATTCTCAAAGTGGATTTTTATTTCTGTTCAATACTCGAGATATAGGTAGAGATCATCACAGGACAGATGCACATTGCCATGTTATTCCATACATGAAGCATGCTAACAGGTAGCATTTAGGTAGGTTACTTTAAAGCTGCCATGCATTGCATACCCCCAAGACTAATGTGCCCTGACAGTTAAGTTCAGGCCTAAATAGTACAAAAGGACTACTTCCAGTAATTTCACATTACTTAGTGACCTCAGCCTGAATGCTGAAGCATGCTTCAGTTATTGGTTCTTTTAGAATACAAGGATTTTTAAGGGGAAAAAGAAGTTCCAATCTTAAAGGTCCCACCTATCTTCTTTATATCAGATTTGTGCTTTTGGGCATAAGAGGAAGAGAAGACACCAAAACATGATACTGAAAGCATGCAAGTCCCCAGTTCCATGTCTATGGAAAGTTGTAGTGTTTCAAGTGCAGGCCTAACCTCAGGTGTAATTCTTTTAATGGTATGAAACTCAAGAGTCAACAAAATGAGAAAAGGTAGTTACAGCTTTATGCTGTCTGTTGCAGCTCCTGACCCAGTCACACCTCCATTCAATCAATTTTTCCAGAATCAGTAGCATTGGCCTACTGGGCTAGGAAAGAGAACATGCTTCCACATGCTGACACTCCTTCCTTACACAATTCCAACATTCACTTTGAACTTAAGCAACCCTCCAGGGAATAGTGTCAACACCAGTGCCAAAAAAACATGCCTCATTTCAACATTCAGCTCAGATGAACTCCTTTTGTCAAGGTGTCAGTGGTTCAGGTTGACATTTGTGTGAACCTGTGAGAAGTAAACACTGATTCCTGGTTGCCAGTTCAAACTAGGTTTTTAATTCATATTGGTCAATTTTACATAGGTTAGCATGTGACTAACTCTGACTTTGAACTTGCCTAATGTCTCATGAAGGTACTCATTAATAAGCTATGTTGTTATTGCATATTCCTTGATCAACAATGTTCCATCACCACAATTGGGGGAAGACTCTTTTTAATTGAAATTACCATATTTCATAATATCTTACCATTGGAGGGAGATGGAGGCCGGGGATCATCATCGTCACGAGGACTTTTGTCAGGTGATGATGATGATTCAGGTGAATCTCCCTGAAGAAGAGCCTCCCATCCTTTAGTAATGGAGGCCTCCCAAGGTATGTGGTTCGGGTTAACATGGAAATCCAGTTGACGTCTGGCTCCGTTTTCATTCTCCTGTCGGGCACAAAAACGTCATATCAGACTTGAAATTTCATTCAATTGCCATTTCCATCTGGAGTTTGCATAGTTCTGAAGGAAGGTAGAAATCTGAACTTGATTCTAGAACACCCCATCTAAACTAGTCTCCCTTAGCCCATAATTTTGGGAACCACACAAAAATTAATAAATAAGCAAGCCTTTTCAGGAGAACAAGCCATAGAAAGAGCAGTCAAGAAAACCATCAAATAACTCCAGCATTTATAAGAATAACAGGTATAGGGGGGTTTGGAATATGTATTTTCAACTTCTACTTTCCAGGATTTTTATATTTTTGGCTTACAGCCCCACTAGAAACCTTGTCGTCATTGTTCAAACCAGTGACACGAATCTCTGAAAAACTTCATCTGAATGATGCTGCACCCCATAACTCAAAAGTGTTAAATGAAATTTGACAAATCCAATAGCTTTTTTTGTCAGTCTGTCACACAAGGAAAGTCTCCACTTTGCATGACTGCCTACAGTACTCATGAAATTTTTTCATTCATGAAAACAAGGCTGTGGTCTATGATGGCAAATTTTCCATGTGAGCATATGTGGTCTGCACTAATTGACAGCTAGGTAGAAATGCCTTGGAGATCAGAGCAAATTCAGGTTGATGGGGGAACATAGATTTAAGAGAATCTGAAGGTGGATACAGCAATCCCTGCATGATTATCATCCTTGCAAGAGGAGGAATACTCAGACAGAAGCCATGAATTATTGAAAACTAACAGTTCATCTCACATTGGATAGTGTTGTGGAGGTAGGCTGCAGAAGAAGAGTTCATTATTTGACTTTGAAGTGTCCACCAAGGTAGTGCCCATTCCATCAATGAGAATAATTTTTGGTTAGAAAATTCTGAACTTAATTCTGTTCCTCAATGCCTCAGCAACTCAGGAAGTCACCCAGTGATGCAATAATTGCCAATTGCAGAACTTTCTTACACCACGACGTAGTTGGTCCACCATGACAGCTCCCATGTCAACTTCTTAAGTTGACATAGGAACTATCATGGGAAACAACCAACTCCAAAGCCAAAAAAAGCATTTTAGCCATGACACATAATCCTTTGCAAAATCTGCCAAAAACAGGCCACAGTCAACCTAGCATACACCACATTTTTTATTTTAAAAGCAAAAGATAATCAAGCAAAATTGAATTTTTTCTTGAATCATGACCTGAGAAGGAAGAAAGCATGAGATTAATTTCAATCAATTAAAAAAAATGCATGCAGTATGAGAGCAGATTCATAACTTTCTAGTGTATTCAGACCCAAACAGTGTTTGTGAAGAGGGAGTTGGCATGTAGTATCTTGTGTGTCCTTGCATCTCAGAGTAGCATCTGTTTCTAAAAATCTTAGAAATGAAGAGAGAGTCTGGCATGTTTGCAATTGAGAATAGACAGAGGAAGATGTCTGAGTCACTCTGGCAAGCACACGCAGACTGCACCAACATGTATGTTTCCCATTGAAAAGAAAATATCAAATAGTTTCATCCATTCTAATTGTATCTGAAATTATGCATACATTATGGTATGTTAAAATGTTATTTTGCACATTCACAAATATGATTGGTCAATAGCTCCATTCATTTCTCAGCAAGAGAGAACCCTGAGATGACAAGGTATGAGAATGTAGTTCAAGAGATCCTTACTCTTGGAATAATATTTTCCTTTCCCTCTAATGGGCACAGGTCTTGATTTGCCATGTCTCCTGAGAGGTTCCATTGTGTCCAACTAAGATCCACTGCTGCTTCCTGGAAAAGCAAAAGGGACTTCAAATGAGATCACTCCACAAGGGGGCTATCACTAAGCGTTCATCATATCCAGAAATTATAAAGGAAACACAAACAACCCACATTAAGTACACAATAACAGCAACCCTCCCCTTTCAACATAGTTATAACTCGTGATTCCATAAATCCACCTCCTCTGACAGTAAGAAAACATAAAAGATTCAGGTGTTTCATTGCGGGGTGCGGTCTTCCTTCTTCCATAAGCAGAACATTTGATTTTACTCATTCACCGTATCACATGGGATACAATTCTCAGCCTGCAATATGTAATCTGCAATATCAATGTCAAGTACAATAGACACTTTCCTTTTCCCCGAATTTCCACACAATGACCCGCAAAAGAGTTCAAAGACCTTAGTTAGTTGATAATTTTGAGGCAACATTTTGTCGACCTTTTCTCCGAACCTCAGCACCGACGTCAAATGCCGCATACGTACCCATGAACTTCCCCTCCTACACTTCCGCAAATTGCAAACTCACCTTGCAAGAATCCATGAGCTGAGAATCCATAAGAAATTGATAGTTGTCTTGAATGGCAGCCCAGAAATCATCCTTGTTTTCCGAGTCCAAGAAACTGCCATTCAGACTTCCATTCAAGGAGTCCTCCAGACCCCAAGATCGCCTCCATCGCTCCTTGTTCAATGTTTTCCTGGAAAAAGGCCAAGATGCATGATAGAGTAAGAAACATTGGTGGTACAACGTAGCAGTCTCAAACCGTAAGACACAGACCAGCAGCTGGACATTTAGAAAAGTATAACATAAATATTAAAAGTCATCGTTCAATGATGGTGGTCTGAAGTTGAACAAACGTAGACCTGACTCTTTCAGGCACTGAATCGGACAGATGTCACCAGATCATGCCTAGAAATAAGTTATTAGTATGCCTGGCGCACGTGACAGCTGTTCCACCTGACCCAGATGAATGGGAATTATGCATTGGTAAGCAAACCTGCCATCAGACAATGCCCCTATTCCCAAAGCTGCTTGAGCAATCACTCATCCTCCATGACACACCCCTTTCCGTTAATTGGCATTTTGCATGACTTGAGCAAGTTGCAAGCCAAATGCGACCTTCCGCGTCAGTCATATAAAAGGGTTTCATGCTGCATGACACATGGAGACAGCTCCTAGTGCCAAAGCCTATATTTAGTGCGAAGAAGAGGGGCATTATAAAAGCCAACGGCAGAACTGAAATTTACATTTATGGAAAGAAAAAAAATTCCTAATGTCTCTACTTCCAAAGAGGCATTCGTAACTGACAAACAGTTTAGCATACGGTTGTAAATCACCTGTGACTTCTGGTGAGGGAATTGGGAGTAGAGGACGGGGAAGCCTGATTGGAGCCGGACAGGGACGTGAGAGACGAACTGGACTTAGGAACTCCACTCCATCCCATTCGCTGAAGTTCCATCATTTCCCCTCTGTCTGAGTCTCCTCCTGAGGAAAGACATGAAATATAGTGACCACCTTGCAGGGGAAAGTGATTTGCCACTACCATCTGTCGCTCATTCACACACTTCCAAGCCAAATAAAGTGGGCTATAACATTCTCAAGGATCCCGCCCCATTCACAAGGAGACAGAAAAAACAAGAGAAGAGAGGACAAGAGAGGAAGAAGTAAAAATGCTCATTGCTCTCTTCTTCCTGCCCCGAGGAAAAACCCGCGAGCATAGCCAACAAAAAAAAAACCCTCATAACTGTTGACAGAGCACGTCTGGTCGTGAAGGTCTTTCAACCCCAGCGATTGAATACAAACAATCAGAAGTGAATTGGACAAACAAGAGGAGAGCTGGAGCAGCCCCCCACAGCATTCATCAAGATCTCTTCCCATTGGAATCCCTCTAACCTAATCAGCAGGTCCGCACGCCACTGCCTCTCGGGTACGAGATGGCTTTCACTGACAGGCGAAGGTAAATCGTAAATGCAAGGGATCCACCTGGCATCAAGATTGAGACCGTGATTGAGGAGAACAAGCAAATACATTCCCATTCACGGAGAAACCGTAACGCAATCACCCCGGGGAATGTCCCATTGTCTTCCTCTTTTTAAGGGCTGGAGGCGAAGGAAATCCCATGACACCTCCGTGGATATCATCAATGGATGGTGTGGAAAAAGAAGAGGAAAGAGAGAAAGCATTAATCAGGTGTTCTTGATTAAAGGGAAACGACAACTTCATTGCCTTCCCCTCGAGGGACTCCAGCACAAATAGACGACTCATTTCGCATTCCGATCCCCCCCCCCCCTTTGTCACAAAAGGATTGCAATTTCAGTGGATTCTTCGGGTCAGTGGCATGGCATCCTTGTCACGCACACGAGATCAAGGTAACCCTTTCCCTGTCGTCTCGGCGGATGCACCCGGGCGCATCCCGCAATGACCTTCAAACTCTAGTAGTCATTCCTGTATCGGTTCTAGGAATGATTTCCTTTGAGAACTGCGAATGATTAACGAAGGTCCTAGTGTCACGAGCCCCCAATCAAAGAGGGGAAGGGGGGGTGGGGGGGAAAGAGAAACTAGTCCGTCCTCATGAACTATTTTTTTTTCCCCTTTGCTTGGCAAAATCGTGCCTCCGAGCCAGAATCGTGATTCCCCTTCTGCCCTCGCCCATTCATTCATTTTTTTGGATACCCATCAGGGATCCTCGTCGCTTATCCCGCACACACCTTACGACCTTGCTCGTGATGATGGAGTAGGTAGGATATTTAAAAAAAAACTAACGAAAGTGAGAGCAGTGAACCTCAATTCCCAAAGATGCCCGACAATCATGCCCAGGAGCATTTCGGGATGCCGAAGAAGTTTTTGTCCTCAAGGTCTCAGAAGTTCCGGTTATGATCGAACATCTCTTACAGATGAGCACGTTGAGCACGAATAAGAGAACAATGGCCTTCAAAGTTGGACAATAGAGACGTCGAGGTCCTTTCCCTTTCTTCTTCTAAGTCTTCTTCAGTTCGTAAAAGAGGGCACGTCCTTCTATTTGTGAACGGGAGTGCGGTGAACCAGACTGGAAGGAGGACATTAGCGTGCATTTGCGCAATCTCATCAGGAAGGGAGAAAGGAAGAAGACAGAAACCCAGCAGACACTCCAATTTTTTCCCTCTTTTTCCCCCCAGCAGAAAAGAATGCCTTTCCAGGGACAGGTGACGAATGCGTCTGCCTTCTCCCACGGGCACACACCAGCGCCGAAAACCGCATTTATTCCTTGCGAAGAGGGCAAAGAGGCGGGAAGGAACACTTTTCGCACGCATCCTCGCACTCCTCCCCTTTCAAGGTCCTGCCAACTTTTGTGGAACGGAGACGGACGTCTCATTCACCCCGGGCTTCACTGCACGATAACCCCTAATTACCACACTAAATTACGCCATCAAGATGTCAATTAGTGGTGGATCCAGTGGCATTTATCGATCCGGGAAAACGCTGCTAATCCATTACGAGACACTGGGCGGACAATGGGACCGAACCAGTTGGTTCAATTTCCTTCCTTCTCTCTCCTTTGTTCTAAGGACCAACCCCACCATGTCTAATGAGAGTCCTCAGGCCAGGGAGAGGTGCGATCAGATTTTCTTTTTTCACTTTCACAGGCCTGTTATCATCGACACGGAATGACATTATGAGCCCGGGGGGAGGGGGGCCTTGTTGAAGACGAATATGATGGACATGGACGTGAATGGAATCCCGTGGAAAAGCATCTAAGAGGTTTCTCACGAGATCATGGATGACCCCTGTAGGAAACCAGAGGTCAAATTCCCCCTGCTACCATTAGTTAGCGGAAATTCTGAGAGCCTCCCCACTTCGTGTTGTGAAGTAAACATAAAAAAGTCCCTTTTCCCTCTTCCTTTCTCACACCCGCTCGTTTGTTCGTGCCAGGTAGAAGAAAGTTTCCATTGCGAACCCAAGACGTGTAAGGAGTCCTTACGGGACATCAAGCACGTACCATAGCAGAATCGCACATGGTAGACACAACACAGAACTCAAAACAACGCAGCCGAGAACCGTGGGAAATTGTCCTGACGCTTCATCCATCCCCTACAAATGGCCTTGGTCTTAGAGCAACATTTTCTGCAACTTGCCCTCATTCCCTTCCCATACACGTACACCATTCAACACCGGAGGGGGGTAGGAGGCTGGGGAAACTGTCGAGCAACTCTGGTCTATCATACAGAGCTCATGCGATATAACACTGGATATAGCATTAAAGGGGAAGGAGAATGAACGAGAATGCCTGGAGCCAGTTAGCGAGGGGATAGTCGGCGGTCGGCGCAAAGGGGCAACGATTAGTCCACTCCAGTCTAGACAGCTCTGAGTTTATGAATTTCGGAATTGTTTTACATTATTTCTGTAGTAGAATGCATTCTTTTTTCTTTCAAACCAAGCAGAACTTCAGATATTCACACTTACGAGTAATGTTTAACATTTGGTGAATTCAGAAGCAGTAGTAGGGAATAACACCCCAGTTTTTGGCCACGCTGATACGACTCCCACAGGAAGTGGACATCCTGTGCGCACACCGGGAAACACTAGTAATAGGTTCTCGTACGGGAAGATGTTGATAGAATGCTTGAAAACGGCCAGATTAACTATGTTGGATTTAAGCCTCACTGGCCAGCAACTAGAGACCAGCCAGAAACCGGGGTGCTTACCCTATTCCCGCAAACGTTGACGAGAGCTTCGAGCTGGCGTAGGCACCGCGGCACATCCGGGCGATTGCAAAAGAGTCCTCTATTATCTTTCAAAGGAAATGAGGTTCGCTCGATGGCTCGAAAATTACAAATGATGTAACCTCGCGAATTTGTTTCTCACCCACGGCGGGAAAGGAGACATTCGATGTGTAGTACTTGAATGACACTTCTTTCGTTCTTTCCTAATTGCCAAGGGTTCTTTTTTTTCAGAACTAACGAACGGTATCCAGGCGACTAACACCTTTTACCCTTTCAAGCTGTTCGCTTGTTACTTTTTTTTAACTCTCTTTTGTTCAGTTATTTCTGGACAATCGAGTTTCGCGCAGGTTGGAGGAGCTTTCCGGGGACTTACCAAGAGAGTGACTTGCCAAGCACCAGGGGGGATGAGGGGAGCACCAGGGGGCAATGGGGGTGAATGGGAATCCTTTGGCACAAGTACAAGCGGAGGTCGGTGAACACGGGGAGGCCCTCAACGACCAACTACCACCACTACTACCACCACTACTGTCCCTATCCCCACACCCACTGTGATAGTCACTCGTCCACAACAAGTCTTCCTCTTTCTCTACTAGGATCTTCTTTCTCTTCCGCTTCTTCCTCCCCCTCTTCTTCCGTCTTCTAGACCTGATGGGGGAAAAATTCGCAGCGTCAAAAAAACAGGAACAAAGCCTTCCATCGCCGTCGTGACAGAGGAATGTATGGCTAACAGTCAGCCGTCGGTCTCCCCCCCCCCCTTACATATTTTTTGTATAAAGAGGGGACGTTATGCAAGTCACGATGAGGAAGGGGACACGAGTAATGATAGAAATAGCACAGTAACACATAGACCAAGTGGTATAACACCTACTTTCTCTCCCTTTTCTCCCCCATACGGTTTTTTTTTGTGAGTGAATGGGGTATTCCCTCATCACCATCATTAGGAGATTAGAAGGGGCAGCACACTTCCCTGTTTCTTCTCCCTGCTTGACGAGAATCATATGGCGCTGGGACTTCGCTGCCCTCATTCCGGCTCGTGAGGTTACAAATCCACGTGAATCACAGGGATTCAGGCTCATTGCGCGCCGCCCTTAGCTAATCATGTGGTCTGGGCTCATTATCTTCACCTTGACAGTCCCCCGAAAATTGTAACGACACAGGATTCCCTAGAGAACAACGCCGGCTCTCTTCTTCTCATTTCTCACTTTGGCCATAATGTATTTCCTATACATCATACAGTTCAACTACAGATACGACGTCGGCATCTTTTCACACGGCACCTCTACGAGCAGAAAAAATATCAACTAAACCCGCTTTCAAGGCACGTTTTTCTCACTACTAGGAGGTGAAAAAAATAACATCTTACATCTTTAGACATTTCAAATCCAGCCTACTTCCCTTTTCTTCTGACAGTAGAAAACGGTATATGGGGAACGGGATTCGTCAATAAAGGAAGTTAGAAACAAAGAGATAATGGTGGACCCCCCCTCCCGATTGGGGACGTTTCCTCTGACCTCTATGAGTAGCGGGGAAAGTCTATCCCATTACTGCTCCCTACGATCAAACTCCAATCAATGCCGTTCAATGATCGCATTACCACCAGGTGAGAAACAGCGGGTTTGTGCGTCAGACACCCTCATAGGCTTGAAAAATCCTTCGAGGTAGCCTCACTCTTTAAACTCTTTCAGGCATGGTGGTTACTAGTACTAACTTTCTGTAATTTTTCCTTCTTTACAGGCATAAAGGTTAGCTGCACTAACCACCATTGCGATTGACTAAATAGCAGAGAATAATGTGATGTACAAAATTATTCAAGTCAACTTATGAGTTTATGGCTTAAATTTTGTCATTTAATGTATAAATTAAAATTATTTCCTGAAAAAATGTGTTCATGCGCTTGAAAGAGTCAAGTCCCTCAATAGAATTTTTCTTTTCAGAGGATAGGTTTTCCCAGAAAGTTTACCGTCAATTTCAAACGATGTACTGTAAATTTCTAGCGAATGGGAGTCGTGGGGTCGTCTCACCACTAACAACGTCTACGCGTCTTACTGTAAGATTCAACACATTGCAAACAGAAGTTTCAAGACGCTCATAATGATTCCATCCACCTGCAATGTTCCACGGACCGCAGCAGTTAAATAATCCAGGCCTTTTTCCCTTTACTCTATTACCGCCTAATCCGTATGGCATCTGCCACAGTATTTTACATCTGCATGCGTGATGCATGAGGCACACCTGTCGAACGACCACAACACAATACTGTTCTGCAGTCTCTGACAATACGTAACATCGTATACCATCGAGAACCCGAAATTCTTGACAGGTCGGAGGGGAGAGGAATTTTCGGAACCGAAGCATAACAGACTAAGCAAAGAAGCGAAGGGTGAGACAAATTCCTCCGCAAAAAAAGGGGCAGCGAGAGGAGAGTTTATACCTGGGTGGAGCAGAGATTATACCTGGGTGAAGAAGAGGAAGAAGTTGGTAGCGAAGAGGCGCTGGAGTCGGCGAGGAGCTCCCTGAGTTGGGCATGAAGGAGGAGCCACCGCGTGCAGAGGCTCCGGAATCCCCTGCTCCCTGTCCCAGTCCCTCCCCGTCTCACAACCTCGCATAACCTTCGTACTCCCTTCCTCTCTCGTGCCAGGAGACCACCTGCCACCTGGCATCCAGAAACATCCATTCATTGATTACGTTCGAAAACATTCACTTGTCCCCCCACCCAACACAAAATGTATGGATCTATCTACCCCATCACCATGGATAAAGCATGGACGGCACTCGATATCATCCACATGTTCCTCTCGTGTTATGTTTTCCAATTCATCCACGCATTCCCTCTAATAGCAAAAGCGACCCAACTCACACACACACAGATCTCTTCTTTTTTTTCAGCCCACATCCAGAGATTCAAACCATACCCGAGATATATTTGTCAAGAGACTGAGTTCGCAAATAATGGACCTGCTTCCTTTTCCACGTCAAGAAATCCACGTACTTATCAATCCACGGTCTGGACTCGAAAATATCATCGTATTCCTTCCCACATCTTCATCATTCCACCTCGTCTTATAGAGGCCTCGGAAGAATAATAATAATAGCGACCTCAGAAAAATCATTTTTCGGCTTGACGTGTGATTATCGGGCCCGGATGTGTCAGATCCGGTGCAACGGGATAACAAATGATCTGGCACAAGCCTCAAGTCATGGATGTAACTTCTTGCTTGTCTCCCGTCCCTTGTGGGTACGGCCTTATAATTACACTGGCGGGGGAAGAAAAAAAATCGTGGCCAAGAAAAAACCCAAGTTTTCCCATTAAAGTCTCAGGAAGAAGCGAAAACGTTCTGCTAACAAGGGAACATATGCTTTCAATTTCTCAGCGACAGCAATAAAGTAATTCACCCCCCCCCCCCCTCCTTCTCCCCCTATGGAATAATAGATTCTCTGCAATCACTGCACGTCTACCTTAAGCGATAGAGCCTTTTTCCCGAAAAAGCTTTTATATCTGAGGGCTATTTAGTTCCACCTTTGAAAATTCATTTCTCCACCAAGACGGCAGATTCTAACGGGACCGGGAGATAAAGATCAAGGCGTGGGTCTGCAAAGCAAGAGTGACTTATGGCTCAGAAGAGAAAAAAAAAGGCAAAAAAAACTACAGGTGAGAAAGCTGAATGGAAAGGACGCGGCGGATGAAGACTGCACGATTTTCACATCCCCTGAGGAAGTCCGCTTCCCTTCATCCAAGTACCGTAGAAAGAAGGGGACTTTCACAAGGTGTGATGTATGACGGTGATGGATGCGTTAGACGATACCACGTGTGGACGATGAGATTCGCGTCGTGACTCCCCGCTCTGTTAATCAGCGAGGGAAGCCCAAGAAAGAGAGAGTTATACAAACGCTACACCCAGTGATTCGTCTTCCTCTCGCATGCTATAAAATGATTCCCACCAGGTGCTGGCGGTTTCGTGGCTTCCCTGAGAACCAGCGTCAAGGAAAGGGCGGAGTGAAAAAGAGTATAATGTAATTATGCTGCATCGTGTTTTAACTTTTAAGCATGAGTTCGCACCTTCGCAGTCGATCGCACTCGAGCGAATCGCCCTCTGGGTACAGACAAATGGGACATTTTTTTTTTTACCGAGCGGCTCAATCAATGGTTGTTTGCACAAAGGCATAATCCCACCATCTTCTGCCATCGACCCCCCTTGATCATCATCCGCATTTATATTCACAGGCTGAACATGTATTCAAGAACTTTCTCCTCACTCTCGAGACTCTTTCTTTTTGGCAGTGTCTCACGGCGAAACGGGAAAGTGCGAAAAGATGCAGCTGGCATTAACTTCGTGAAAACAGAAAGCTAGATGACAGATATCTCCGCGATTTCTCCCTGACCCCTGGCATGATAAAACACACAGCTTTGGCTTAGGCCCACACGTTAATGCTCATCCCACGTTCACGTACGACTTCTTACAGGTCACCCCCCGACATCACAACGGGACTCGCAGGGATATGTCTTTCCCATCATCATCATCTTCGGCGTCATCATCGCGATCCCCCTGAGAAACCCCAGGCAAGCGCACGCGGAGGGGAATCATACATCGCAGATCAAGGGTGTCGGTCTCGATCGACGACGTCAAGTTCAAGGCCGAACCTTCATGGTCTTTCTTCTCCCATTTTTGCCAGGATTTACTGCCCAAACGTGCAAGGGAGGAAAAAATATTTAAAAAAAAGCCCAAAGATACGCTGGAGCTATTAATGACAGCGGTTGCACAGAGCCAGCGAGTTGAGACCGATTGCGTCTTCAATGCCACGGTAAACCACGTCCATGTCCAAAGTCACTACGGGATGAAAACGGCCCTGTAGACCAGTGGTTTTCGACCTTTTCAACCGAGCGGCCCATTTCTTGTTCATCAAAACTTCACACTCCGCTCCATAGGGAAGGTTAATGACCAATTGAAAATAATAAAGTGGAAGATTTTCACAGCATGTACAACAAAAACTAAGCATTTTTTAAATTGTGTCCTGGGTGCAAAGTGACCCAAACCAAAACCTCACATCGGCCCAAGAGTGAGTCGCGATTCACTGTCAGAGGTTGGGAGCCTCTGTCATAGACCCTGAATATACTTTCCCAGGGAAAATATACAGGAAATGGCAAAAGAAAGTTCCCAAACATTTCACCAATAAATCTCTGCTCTTACTGCAGCTGTTTTCACAAAACCTACCTTTTGCATAGGTTGACAGACTTCAAAAGCCTAATAGACTTAGGAAATTTCAATAAAATTTACTGTGTCGAAGCAAGACGAAAAACAATGACTGAAATAATTTAAAAAATCCCGAATATTTATTGGGGCACATGCTGGTAGTGGAGTGGAAAAAAAGCCTTCGAGCTGTGGCTGCTTATTATGGAAGCCACATCGAAATCTCTTCCATTAGAATTCATTCGTTAGCCTGGTTTTCTCTAGCAGATGATTCAGATAAGCCTTTTTCCAATTAATAACTGATGAATGAGCTGATATCAATGCAGAGCGCGTGCTCAAAATGTATCCAGATTTTCCACTCGTTTGCTTTAGAGACAGGCGGAGTCTAGTCACTCTTCAGAAGGGTTTTGGTGCATTGTCGGGTCTCCAATTTCTTTTAGATCAGAAACAGGATGTGTTTAGGCGGAACGAAATTGGATGAAACTTCATAGGGATGTTGAGAATTTGTCTATCTATGCAATGACAATTGCAATTTTCTATCGTCTGTGCAATTTTCGTGATAATAGCTCCATTAAGAGCTGAGATATACTGTAATTTGCTCGTGCTTGACACCCACATTGGGTGTGCCTAAATTCGATATATTTCTTTCACGACTTCTTTCTTTCACACGTAGACATCGTCTGTTAAGGGCAACTGGTGATAAAGAGGCGGACCCCATCCAAGGAATAGAGAATAAATAGAACGTATCGAAATTGGGCATACCAAGTGGCGATGTCGAGCTTGAACAAATTACGATATAGTCAGGGGGTCTGTCTGTACACCCTGTAGCGCATCTGCAGCTTGTGTCAAATCGATAAGTTATCATCCCAGACATGAAGGACCCGTGGAGCACCTTCTACACGCACGTTCTTCAAGTGCATACTGGTGCATCTGAATCGAACCAACGTGCAGTGTCTTCCCTACTAAGTGCGTCGCATGTCTTCCCATCGGCTATTCCCACAAGGAAAATCGGAAATTTTAAAAATAAATGACAGTTCTCGGGCTCATACAACCCCCAGCACATATACACTATCCTGCTTATGTAGAGAGAATTGCGCATCACGATGCTCCGTGCGACAAGAAGGGGGATAATTTGGAAAGAGCTCAACCCGAATGCTCTCATTACCCTGGGAGAATCTGCTGGATTCACAAGCACTCGACACCGGCACGAGAGGGAAACTGATCTAGAGCAAACACGAGCTGCAAGAAGGCGGTTGAGGAAGGAATGTTATTCTACCGGTTCTCGTTCCGGAATGATCTGAATCACATTTTGACAGGGTCAACCACTTCTTTATTTCATTCTTCCCCTCCCTTTCTTTTCTACCTCGACTTCCTGTGCAACCTGCCAGGGTACCGATACTTCCTCCCAAAATGCAAATTATATATATATATATATTTTTTTTTTGCTACCCAACCTTTCCGCAGTGGCATTATCGGAGTCTTTCATTCATCCGTTCCCCAGACTTCCGTGCTTCGGGGGGGTCTCTCACTCCCATAACAAATGGGGGCAATCGCCAGGAAAGCGAACTCGTGAGATTTTCCCCCGTAACTGATCATTCGACCATTTTCACGTCGTTTTAGAACCATATATCCCAGGACCTAGGGAACGCATTCCTATAAATTTAACGGGTTTGCAAAAAAAATTGCTAAATCGCAGAAATTAAAATGACGGAAGGATAACACTCGATGAGTTTTTACGTGCGAACCGCCCTCCTTTCCCTTATCAGTATGGTGATTTTATGGAGGCAATCACTCGGGTTTCTCACGAGCTCCTTCCTACTTTACATCCCCGTATACCACGTACTTGATTTATTTTTGCGGCCAACTGACATCACGGTGTAGGTCATGCATGATCACCTCTGCAATCACCAAAGAGACGAAAAGACTCCAGGTGGAACACTTCCATCACAGATGATTACGCTATCTGACCACGATGCTCGATGGTTCCACGCCATCGAAAATCGGACAACGCAAGTTAGAGCAAGTGAACCGCAATGAGGCATCGAATCACGTGCCTAAAAACTCGGCTGCCCTTAATGAGCCATGGACCGAAGGCGTCGACAGGAACGGTCCCATCAACTCCTGTACAATGAAAGCTTATGATGCAAATAATTATTATGGGCGAGGAGAAAAAAAAAAAGAGAGGGCTTTAATTCACGTCAACGTGCATTGTTTCCAGCCTTTTGTTCCCTCTAGGGAAGACAGGATCGCGCAAGCTCTTCCTGCTTACTAACACGTACCGTAAAGTTAAACATACATGACCTCGTCCTTGTGATCCAAGTCGACCCACACGCCCTCTTTTTCCACGAACGACTCGAGACCAGAAGTCTGGGAGATGTAAGCTGACGAAACGACACGGAGAGATTGGAGGTCATGCATTAAGATAGGGGTAAACCAAACGTCTGCCTTGTGGAGATGTAAAACAAAGGATGCTGTTGACAGATCACAGCGTCGAACTTCAAGAACCATGCCTGTCATGTCAGATTACTGACATAACAGGCATGGTGCAACATAGAAATCCGTTAGATAGATCACCGTTTTCAAGCAACAGCGATAATCAAGCGTTTATGACGGCAACATATGATGAGTTTCCTGAAAAGTTCACGACTTCAATTACAGGGGCTTCCATCAGAAAGGCTTGGTGAACAGGTCAGCACATAAACCGAAGGAGCTCACGCTATCCACGATCTTCCTTGGAATTTCACGGGGTGACAGCTGCCCATACATCAGCATTTTCATCTCCATCAACACTGCCCACATAAAGCTTACAGAGCAGCATGGGAGAGCAAAACGTGCAATCATGCAGGAACATACCCCCCCACGGGAAACAAGGGTATTCGACCTCATCATTTTTCATACCTTTCCTACCGCGAAATATTATGTGATATGAAGTGTGAATGCATCCACACGGAAGCATGTCGCACCCTGAATGCACCCAGATGAAAGTAGCTTTGCCCTGAATTTAAAGCTGTCCTCAAAAGTATGCATGCGTAATATGCATGCCACATCAAATCTAAGCGATATGCAACATTAAAATCAATATAATGCGGAAACCGCTCCAAGTACAGTTGCTCCGAATGGGTTGTTTTAACATGCGCTTTATTTTTTTCCCCTTTTCCCTCTCTCTCTCTCTCAATTAATTTGTCTTAATGTTGAAGGTTCAACTGATGGCAAAGCCATTACGAAGTTCTGATTCTCCCGACTTCCGTAAAACAGACCACTGACTGCTTTCCTTTGGCTGACTATTCTAGGGAAAATGACCCCCGGCATAAGTACACTCCCAAGGAAGAGAGTAGAAAAAAACAGCAGAATCACTCCGTGAAAAGCACGTTCCCCTCCGCCCCGGGATCCGGGAAACGAAATCCACAGACCGTGGATCGAGTAAAGCGTACTATAAGCCCATAATCTAAGTTTTCATTCACGACACTCCGAGTCGCTTCGACCACTTCAAACACAGAGATGAGACGAGAACACACGCAGACCACCACCGATGGCTTTTCCCCGGCAGCAAACACCGGCGCACGACTCAAGAAGCTATGCGATAATAATGCAGGGGGAGAGGAGAGACGTACACGGAGGCAGGTGGAGTAGGTCCATGCCGAAGACCGATGACAAGGCATTTCGTTTCCCAACCACCACACGACCGGTTCACATCAAACCCATCGAATATTCCCCACACGTCCCACTCACGTGACGCGACTGGAACCCACACCGCACCGAACCGAGCGGCGACCACCACTGACTGACGTGAAGCGTGGAGGGGAGGGAAGGAGGAGGAGGGAAAAACTCCTTTTCCACATCCCCTCCGGCTCCCCGCCGGTGCCTCTCGCCCGGTTCCCAGCTCGCCTCGGTGGCGAGTCAATGAAACGTTCTCTTTCTTACCGAGGGGAAATCGAGTGATTTATCAGGATTCGTCTTTGCACCTCACATGGCTAGCCATGAAAGCGGCAGCATCGAATCATCAGGGAACATGACTGGTCAACTTCCGTCGCCGTCAATGGATCCCATCCGACACGGTTTCATCGGAAAAGAAGAAACATCACAACTTCCTCGAAAAACAACCTCAAAACAACATCTGAACGGCGGCAGATGGTTGCAGTCCCCGGATTACGTACACCTCATACAGGAGTAATTGATGAGAGCAATGCTCGCGTCGAATTCATTACAGCTTCCCTAAGCACTCGAAAATTGTCTGAATGGGGTAATCTAGGGGAATTGAGGCTCCCAGATGGCTCCTAAAACCGAGAGGAGCTCCCATCTTATACCCAGAGGCACTTGATTGCCAATTTAGCATCACGCTCAATAGGACGCTGATTGATCATTCAGAAGCGAAGACCTAATTCAAACAAGGACTGGGGTCGTTCTCCTTCACAGTGCTTACAAATCCCGTCAAAGGCTAGTCTGCCGAAAGTATAGTCATTTGGCGTGATTTCTTTTTTATGCGTCGCACTGGGAGGAAGTTCAGTAGGAGGGAAAGGGCTTCGACCTTAATTGCCTCATTATTTCAGTCGTCACTTTTTTTTTGCTCGCCTCACTGTCTCGTTAACAATGACCCCCGAGAAAAAAAAGGGAGAAGTGAAGAGTCAATTCTTTTCACCCAATTATGAGTAGCTGAGCATGTGCCCCCACAACTTGCGAATCGTCTCCCATCTTCAATTGTGCCTCCTCATTGTCTTCCTCCCCCCCTGATAGAAGTCCCCAATTATGAGAACTTTCGTTTAGTCGTAATTGAAAGGAAAACCAGGGCGACCTTTTCTTTTTGTCACTACTAAGAATTTACTAGAGCGGAAGAAAGACCCTTGCGTTTAGAAAGCAATGCGGAAAGCGGATTTTTTTATATTCCGGCTTCGTATTTGCGCAGGTCATGACTTGTGAGGTCTCTTACCCAGACGACTCGAGTGACACCTATTTCCCCGTGAATGGAAACATCAATCACCTGTCCTCTGGTCCATTGAGCGGGAAGGAAAAAGGAAACGTGCTGATGAATTGAGTTTTTCTTTCCTCGCTTTCAGCTGATCGTGAACCTTTAACGAGAGACGAAGGGGGAAGTCCCTGTAACTGGATGAGGGCATGCTTCATTAATTCGGGATAGCATTTCGTGCGTGTGCATACACCCCACACTACCCTTTGATGCTTCCGCATCTTACCCCAGACGGGGGAAGGGGGGGAAAAAAACGATACTTCTGTTTCGTGATCACGCTCCCTTCCGGCTATCCCTCAATGTCAGCCTCCGCAATGCCTCCACTGAAACAACCAGTCCAGACTTTCAACTCTATCCCAGAAATTATCGCAGGCCGACCATGTGGTAGCGAAATCCCTCTTCGTGCAACTGCCTCTTTTGCAATACTGGGCAGCATTTGCGCAAACGCCCCTGTACGCGTAAGGAACTGGAGTTGAATACGAATGTGCTTCCCTAATTCTTTTTCAAATAATTTTTCTTCGGTGACAAAAAAGTGAGAAAAAACTCTCCAGCAGCGGCAGGCAAGGACGAAGAAGAAATGCATAAACGTCCCACGTCTGAGCCAATGCCATCCAGACAAGACAAGGAAGGAAACTCGAGAGGCTATCTCTCCAACCGCTTCCTCACAGGCCTTTCGGGTTCTTTGCATCTCTCCTTGAGAACTTCCTTCTCGGCTCCCTAGATGATCCTTCATTCCACTCGTGCTGCTTTCCCTCCAGACCCAAGGTCACGAAATGGGTGATCCCCCAATGTGTCACACGATGGTGCATTGGGGAGCATCGTAAATCAGAACTACCGCAAATGAGAAGTGGACACAGTGCAGCGCCTGCAACGCGTGGATCGATGTCATTATCTGACCAAGGTCAGATTGCTCGTAATCCAAGGTCATTCCGACTGTCTCCCCACTCAGGTGAGAAGGCATGAAATAAGAATATTCGATAGCCTTGCCGACGCCCCAATTGTCCCTCCCCCGTCATTTGTCTCCAGCAGCGCCATTTTTCTCCTGTCGCGGTCAGGAAATCGAACCTTTTACTTGTTTACCACAGGCTCAACGAACTCACGAACGTAACGAAGACCATTGTTACCGTACCTTAATGGAACACTCATCCCAATTCCCAGCACTCGACCCACATTTATTCACTTCACTTCAAGGCTTCGACTCCGCCTTCAAACAATAGAGAAAGGATTTCATTTTCATTTGCCACCCAATTTAGATTTTAAAAGGGCTGACATGAGGACATATGGGGTCAGTTCCCCCGGAGAAAGGATTCTTGTTTCCGGTTGTTGACTGTTGAGCCGCAGAATGGCACTTTTTAAGACATGTAGATGGAGTGGGATACCGTGTAGAAGAAAGAGACCATGATAGTACGCCAAAATGATGTACAGACCACGATTTCGTGAAGAATGGACGATTGCGACATCGGAACGAAGCATAAAGACGTGGAAAGGCGTGCATACCCAAAGTCTAAACCCCCACAGATTGCAAAAGCGATTATGATCTGACTTGATTAGATTGGGTAATAAGTTCGGCCAATTGATGAACCCCCATTTATCCTGTATTATGAGGGTGACGGGACATTGCAAATGGCACCCTTGATAGCGAAATTGCAAGATACATATATGTATGTGCGGGCATAAATATACCTGTGCACATACACACACACACACACACGCGTACACGCTCGCACGCACACACGCTTATATAAATACAGTCGAACTCGGTTATAACGACGAAAGCGCCAGGTCCCGGCTTAGAGCCCATAAGGCACGTGACATTTTACCTCGGTTATAGCAAACTCGGTTATAACGAAGTCCATTGAAGGTCCCACAGACGAAATCGACAACGTTTATTCTTAACTGAAATTTCCGTCATCGGAAAAATTAGCGTTGGCGAGCCATAACCTTATATTTCCTGGATTTGGCATTCCTTGAGAGTCATGTGGGTGTGGCTGGAGCAATGTTAGGGAGGAATAATCCCCAGTATCTAAGATCACCTTATCTTTAGTCGCCATTTGCATTTCTCGTTGACAACATGGCCAATGGAAAACGAAAGAGGCAAGCCTTCACGATTGAAAGGAAAGTGTGTTTGATTAGTTTAATAGAAAGAGCTCGAAGTGAAGCTAACGTCGCTTGCGAACATAGACATCTGTTTCCACAATTTGGGAAAATCGTGATAGCTTCATCCGTGTTTACGAGAACATATCACAAAACAAGAAACTTCCTAGGTCTGTCGAGATGACATCGACGAAGCCTTGCTAAAGTATAAAGTAGTTCAAGGTCCAAAGAAGTGCGGACATCGCGAATCTTGAAACTGAAGCTAGTGTAGTATGACCAATGTAAATTGGAGTCGTAACGTTATATAGCATCAATGTTGGAAACAGGAAAACGGAGTGCCAATAAAGGCAACCTCGGTTATAACGAACCTCGGTTATAACGATGGTTTTTACCTGGTCCCTTCGATGACGTTATAACCGAGTTCGACTGTACTTCCCTTGACTGTATCTCTCCGAAATCCCCCTGTTACGGCGGCTCGATGGGGAAAATGATGTGTGTACTGAAATACGCTTTTAAAAAAGTTATTCATCTGTTTTTTCACACTCCCAAGGGAAGAAAATTTTTATTTTCACACAGAAAATTCAGTGCCTCAGTTCGATGCATTTTTCTCGCGAAAAA
>CAJPEV010002839.1:0-38213 GCA_905338385.1 Darwinula stevensoni | reverse complement strand
AAAAGCTGTCACACTTGAATTCAAAGTTCTTTTCGGGATGTTTTTGCACATTTATTCAGGCGTCTCTCAAATGACGTGACGAACTCTGCGAATGAAAGCTTTCCTTGAGTGTTGCAGCACCTTGTCAAAACTTTCTTCTGCTATCCATGTGTTAATGGTGTTGTCCTCGTATGGAGTGTTGGTTATGAAATCGTTTGAGGGGAACATGTGGAATCCTCGTCATTTCAAGGATGAAATGGTAACATTTCGGAATGGCGTGTAGTTGCCCAGCTGCAGTACTCCCAAATGCAGTATGAGAGCATGATCCCCATTCCTTTGGGCTTATATCATGGACAGATATTTCTGTCAAAGGAGAAAAATCCTATCGATTGAAAGTTTTGATTTATTATGTAGCCAAATATTCTCATCAAGTAACCCTTACTGTGGAGTGGGGTGGACGATCGATGCCGCGAAAAATGGGGATATAGTGCACGGACATTTATGAATGAACTAGACGGCGTCCAGGATGCGTTTCGATTCATGATGTTTGTCCGTAGGCCTGAGAGTTGGGGTGGCGATAGAAATTCCAGATGGGCCTAATTTACCCGTCCTCATCGAGAAGTCCCAATACCGCAATATCCCTAAATCGCAATGAATTCAATAAATCCAAGGTTAGTCGAGGGAGGGGGGAGAGTGGAGAGGGTTAATGAAGGAGGCTATTGGTGGGGAGGAGAGGGGAGAGTGAAGGGTAGGGGGAAGGAAGGGGGTGGGGAGAGGAAGATAGTGGAATGTCTTTAAACATGGTATCCACACTGCTTCATTTCTGCTACCCTTTATATGCAATGCCTTTGCATCAATTAAGTCAAATGTCCTCGATAGCGGGAGAAAGAGGTCTTGGTCCACGCCTGAAATGCCTATGGGATACACGGAAAGGAGGAACGGATGGTAGCCGCGGATTGGAGCCGTCGTCGAATCCCGAAAAAAGTAAGTTCTTCCGCTCGTCGAGAGGTATCAAGTCAGGTGCCTTTGAGACGTCTGCCGCATGCCTCCTGAGAGAATTCCAAGTGGAGTCTTCCAGGACAAGATAACCAGGAAAAGGAACAGATGGTAGACATCGTACAAGTTAGAGTGATGACGTTGCTCTGCCGTGTTATGATAGGCTCGGCATTCCACCAGCCGAGCTTCAATCTGTCGCCCAGGAACTAGGTCATTGGAGGACACTCCTGATAATGCTTCAACCGCGAGCCCATTAAGTTGTTAAATGCGGTATCGAAGATGCACATATACAGGGTGATTAAAAATAATGTATACGCACTTTGAATCACTCTGTACCATTCATGGTAAATGTCATAACAACTAATGATGGCATATTTGCTAGCATGCAACAGCAATTAAAATACGTATTTGTAAAGGAGGCATAAACAAGTGGCAGGTAAACCTGCTGCAAAACGGAGGAAACGAAATGCTCTGTTGGCATGGAAGGAATCACTATGATCTTCAGAAACTATCGCGCAAGTAGCACCCGAACGTGTTCAATCAACGTTTCAATGAACCCAGCGTTTCATTAACGTCCTGGGGATAGTTCTATTGACTGCTTTAATGTCCAAAACTCAAACTGATGAGAAACATTTAAAAAAAATGCGTTCCTTGAACAACGTGAATTCATCAAGGACGTGAATTTTGTTTAAAAAAAAAAACCGGGTTCAATATAACCATCTGCTTTAGGATTCATCCAATATGCAATTCACGTTTTGAATACGCTCTTTTCATCACTTAAATTGCATTCAGTCCATGTAGACGCCTGCTATCGTGGCTAGCGTTAGAAGCCATAAAGTAGGCAATTTGTCTTTTTGAAGGTACTATCTTCAATTGTCTGGCAAAGAAACGTGGGACAATTTAGCCAGCCATACTGGAACTATTATCACATATAGTTACTTTATATTCGGTAGTCAGACAACCCACCCACTGAATTGCCTTTTCAGAGGAGAGATGCTGATGAGCATTTTCATTTTTACCGTTTCATTCTCTTCCCCAAGAAGTCAACTTGAATCCTCCTCCCTCGATCTTTCGAGCCAGAGTTCTCTATAGACTCCTTGNTATTTATCTCCACCAGACAAGACGGAATGCAAATGGACCCACAAGGGAGAGGAATATGCAGGGACTCTCAACGTGACGGTGTCCGGGCGTCCGTGTCTGCCTTGGAGCGACTCCAGGTTGTGGGAACAATTTTGGCCGAGATTCCCAGAAGACGTGAGGAGCGAGAATCACAACTTCTGTCGAAATCCAACTGGTAGAAAGGACCTGACTTACTGTTTTGTTGATTTTTACGGGATCGAAAACAAAATCGAAGCCTGTGACATTCCTTTCTGCCCCTTCCACTTCCTCACTAAAGATGCCTCGTAGGAGAGGGAAGCAGTGGGGCAATGGAAGTGTTCAAGCGTTTCATGAACTGTTGGTTGCATTGTCAGGTGTAGGTATTTATGTTTTTGGCGCACATACTTCATGTAGACGTACTTGGAGATCAAGCAACTCCCTCTTTTGATTGTTAAGTATTTGTTTTAATTTTTCTCTTTTTAGTGGGTAGCACCAGGGGTACGTAAATTTTACGTTTTGGTTTCATCAAAGTTCTAATTTTATTAGACGACTATTTTCCGGCACAACTGGAAGGACGACGAAGAGAATGCACGCACCGAAGAAAAAGCTGTCACACTTGAATTCAAAGTTCTTTTCGGGATGTTTTTGCACATTTATTCAGGCGTCCCTCAAATGACGTGACGAACTCTGCGAATGAAAGCTTTCCTTGAGTGTTGCAGCACGTTGTCAAAACTTTCTTCTGCTATCCATGTGTTAATGGTGTTGTCCTCGTATGGAGTGTTGGTTATGAAATCGTTTGAGGGGAACATGTGGAATCCTCGTCATTTCAAGGATGAAATGGTAACATTTCGGAATGGCGTGTAGTTGCCCAGCTGCAGTACTCCCAAATGCAGTATGAGAGCATGATTCCCATTCCGTTGGGCTTATATCATGGACAGATATTTCTGTCAAAGGAGAAAAATGCTATCGATTGAAAGTTTTGATTTATTATATAGCCAAATATTCTCATCAAGTAACCCTTACTGTGGAGTGGGGTGGACGATCGATGCCGCGAAAAATGGGGATATAGTGCACGGACATTTATGAATGAACCAGACGGCGTCCAGGATGCGTTTCGATTCATGATGTTTGTCCGTAGGCCTCAGAGTTGGGGTGGCGATAGAAATTCCAGATGGGCCTAATTTACCCATCCTCATCGAGAAGTCCCAATGCCGCAATATCCCTAAATCGCAATGAGTTCAATAAATCCAAGGTTAGTCGAGGGAGGGGGGAGAGTGGAGAGGGTTAATGAAGGAGGCTATTGGTGGGGAGGAGAGGGGAGAGTGAAGGGTAGGGGGAAGGAAGGGGGTGGGGAGAGGAAGGTAGTGGAATGTCTTTAAACATGGTTTCCACACTGCTTCATTTCCGCTATCCTTTATATGGAATGACTTTGCATCAATTAAGTCAAATGTCCTCGATAGCGGGAGAAAATGTTCTTGGTCCACGCCTGAAATGCCTATGGGATACACGGAAAGGAGGAACGGATGGTAGCCGCGGATTGGAGCCGTCGTCGAATCCAGAAAAAGTAAGTTCTTCCGTTCGTCGAGAGGTATCAAGTCAGGTGGCTTTGAGACGTCTGCCGCATGCCTCCTGAGAGAATTCCAAGTGGAGTCTTCCAGGACAAGATAACCAGGAAGAGGAACAGATGGTAGACATCGTACAAGTTAGAGTGATGACGTTGCTCTGTCGTGTTATGATAGGCTCGGCATTCCACCAGCCGAGTTTCAATATGTCGCCCAAGAACTAGGTCATTGGAGGACGCTCCTGATAATGCTTCAACCGCGAGCCCATTAAGTTGTTAAATGCGGTATCGAAGATGCACATATACAGGGTGATTAAAAATAATGTATACGCACTTTGAATCACTCTGTACCATTCATGATAAATGTCATAACAACTAATGATGGCATATTTGCTAGCATGCAACAGCAATTAAAATACGTATTTGTAAAGGATGCATAAACTAGTGGCAGGTAAACCTGCTGCAAAACGGAGGAAACGAAATGCTCTGTTGGCATGGAAGGAATCACTATGATCTTCAGAAACTATCGCGCAAGTAGCACCCGAACGTGTTCCATCAACGTTTCAATGAACCCAGCGTTTCATAAACGTCCTGGGGATAGTTCTATTGACTGCTTTAATGTCCAAAACTCAAACTGATGAAAAACAGTTCAAAATATGCGTTCCTTGAACAACGTGAATTCATCAAGGACGTGAATTTTGTTTTAAAAAAAAAACCCGTGTTCAATATAACCATCTGCATTAGGATTCATCCAATATGCAATTCACGTTTTCAATACGCTCTTTTCATCACTTAAATTGCATTCAGTCCATGTAGAGCCCTGCTATCGTGGCTAGCGTTAGAAGCCATAAAGTAGGCAATTTGTCTTTTTGAAGGTACTATCTTCATTTGTCTGGCAAAGAAACGTGGGACAATTTAGCCAGCCATACTGGAACTATTATCACATATAGTTACTTTATATTCGGTAGTCAGACAACCCACCCACTGAATTGCCTTTTCAGAGGAGAGATGCTGATGAGCATTTTCATTTTTACCGTTTCATTCTCTTCCCCAAGAAGTCAACTTTAATCCTCCTCCCTCGATCTTTCGAGCCAGAGTTCTCTATAGACTCCTTGGACTGGATTACCTTTAAAGACCGATTTGTTCAAGAATTCAAGTATTTCCTTTCTGGTTTGTGTGGGGAGACATCGGCTACCTTGTGGAAGGTATAAGGGAAGTGAATCCAGATATATCAGGAAATGACACGTTATAGGGACTACCTTAGTGTCATCATGCGTCGATGGTGCGAACCCTGGCTTCAAGCCATTGTTAGATGGATACCATTGATATGCGTTAGGAAAGCATTAACGCTCGACGAATGTCCTTCAAATGCAGCATGTTTCGTGATCAAAAGGCACCTAATCTGAGCGCCCGAAATGTGTATATTATTTTACATTGCACATCGAAAGACCTCATTGAAAACACGTTCAGCGTTCTCGAAAGCGTTTGTCACGCACTGGCAAGTAGGCGCCTCATTAACGTGCCCGGGAGACGAGTTCAGGAAAATGTATCCTTCTGACGTCATGGAGGAGGGTGGGGGGCTGGGAATGGCTGGATTGTTTGCTTTCTTGGCTCCCTTGACAGGGGACCCGGGTTCGAAACTAAGCAAGTCATGCTTTTTTTTTACTGAGTGCAGCAAAATCCCAATTCAAAAGAAAAATCCCAGGAAGGATTGCCAAGGTTTCTTTCCTGGAATAATTATTTATAGGACCAAAACTATTTTTCCTTGCACCTCATTTGATATTTTGTTCTCCAAAAATATTTGTTTACGTGTATGGATGGTTGAGACGAAGTAGTCGATACCTACTCATACGCCAACAGGGATTTTTCCAAGAAATGAGGAAGGCTGACGTCTACGTGAGGATTTTCAGCTCCCTGTCACCCTGTGAAGACTTATTATGCCTGGATGTTTGTGTAGCTAAAGTTTTCATTCATTCTTCTCTCATTTCAAGAGAATTTGGTAAGGCATGAAATGCAAATTTTCTAGTCAGCTGTTCCGGTAGGAAGCCTCATAGGCAAAAACCACGCAGGTTTTCCATTTCCTTTACCCATGATTCAATCTAATTGCCCTGCCATGTGCAGCTTATCCTACCTAACGAATTAAGAGTAGCCAGCGAGAGGAAATAGCGAGAAGCTAAGAGTGACTACGAGGGAATGCTAATGGATGAGAAAGAATACGCTAAACGGCGAAAAACTTTCGATGCCAAGGGATACGACGCCTAAGAAAGAATAGGATAGGGGAGCGGGGTAGGCAAGCAGAGCGCAAAGGAAGGCTGAGTGCGCGCGAACAGGGAAGAGAGGAAGCGAGTGGAAATGTCCTTCTGCCGCGACGACTGGGGAAAAAGTGAGCCGATGGCGTCCCCTAGGGCTCCTATGATGCGCATCCTTATGACGTCACTCAGCATGATCGCATATTCACTACCTCCTCTATGCCGGGGCTTGGTGTATGTACTACTTGGGCGATTTCATATGTATAAAGCCTATAGGTTTTATTATACCCGTGATTTTCCCTGGCACCCGATCATGTGAAGGAGCGAGTGAAGAGAGTGCGAACGGAGGCGAGAAAAAAGTATGGTACAACACACACCGCAGCGACGATACGCAAAATCACCGTATTGCTGTTTTTCTTTTTGCAAGATCCGGCTCCCAAACAGTATGTCTGTATTTTTTGTCATGTACCAATGCGTCTGTGATACGGGAAAACAATCGAACCCTTTGAAAAACTCTCACTCTCGCCGACATTCTTGTGCTGTTCGTGCAATTCTGCAAATCTGCATTGAGAGCCATGGAAGCAAAAGAGGAAATTAGGGTGATGGGTTTCTTTGCGAAAGCACGTGTACGCAAGTGGCGACGAGCTGAGGTATTTCGCCACGGACCCTTCAAATCACTGGATTCACGGCAGCAGGCGGGAGGCACTGCAGTGAGCGATGCCAGCATTCTCTTTCGAGAACCACGGCAACTCTCCTTTCCAAAATCACTCGAAAGATGGCGAAACAAGGGCTGATCTCCGATTTTCAGTGAAAATTGCCCCCCCTCCCTTTCGTTAATTTTTTTAATTACCGATTTGCAAATTTGATTCCGGAGAGGTACATCCTCGGATGGGAAGGAAGAGTTCTGTCGAAACCCCAAGTTCATATCTCTAAGCGTTTGGCCTGTTGAACTGTCACACACACACACAAACGCACAATTGTCGCTCGGCCTACCTAGCGGCCAGAATCGCGCACGCTATGTGTTTAACCTCCGAACCTAAGTTGCTTCGCAACCAAGGTCCTCCGGTTTGAAATATCCTAAACATTGCGGATTTGCGCTTGAAAGTACTGTAGAACAAAGGAAGAAAATATTATTGTGGTACTGCAAGTATGAGAAGGTAAAGAAAGTACAGCGTGTCTTGATGCGAGAGTATGGAACAGCGGCTGCCACATGTGAAACAATTAGTCATATATGTGATGGATTTGAAGAACACGGAAATGTCCAAAATGCGACTAAAATCAAGTGCGGAAGAAAACGAACGGCGTGAAATCAAGAAAATGTAGAAATTAATAACCGCGTACCAGCATTCTAAAAGGAAAAGAACATTTTGAACATTTGATGTATTACATGTCGTTTTCACATGTTCACTTGTGTACATAGCAAAGTTTGTATATTTCGTATAATAAGTATTGAAGATTCATCATTTCAAAAAGTGTACACATAATTTTGAATCCTCCAGTATATGTTACTACCAAGCATACGAAGTCCTCACTTACAAAGCAAGTCGATCGAATTTTGTTAGGAAATACAGACTTTTGCGATTATCCAGAGGAGAGACAGACATATAAGAAGGTTTCCATAATTTCCTCAGTGAGCATAGGGTAAACACCCCAGTTTTTGGCCTCGATGATACGACTCCTATAGGAAGTGGACACGCTGTGCGCACACCGGGAAACACTCGTAATAGGTCCTCGTACAGGAAGATGTTCATAGAATGCTTGAAAACGGCCAGATTAACTAATTAGTGGTAAGTAAACCTGCTGCAAACCGGAGGAAACGAAATGCTCTGTTGTTGTGGAAGAAGTCACCATGATGTTGTAGCACCCGAACGTGTTCAATCAACGTTTCATTCAAGTTATCGCCAGCGTTCCATTAACGACCTTGGGAACGTTCTATTGATTGCTTAAATGTAAAGAATTTAAAGCAATGAAAAGCAGTTCAATTCATGAGTTCCCTGAAATACGTGAATTTATTATTTCAATGGAAAGGGTTCAATAAAACTTCCTTTGTTAGGACTCATCCGATATGCAATAGCGAATCGAGTGAAACCATTCGTTCACGGCACCGTCATTTACCTATTGGCTGCGAAGCAGATTCCACTCCGCCACGTGTCTACCAATGTCACAAGGAAATGAATTGGCAGTGTCCCCTGCTGACTGGCAAATGTCTTTGGAACGTAGAATTTTCATCTGGTGCTCTGAGCAAGGGTTATGCATCTGACGATGAAGATTTCAACCCAAACCGGAAGAAGATGTTGTGCCATACCAGGCGACTCTGGTCGTTTGAGTTCTTCCCGAAAAGATACATCGTATCTACTGGTGAAATGCCAAGATGGGGTCTATATTATACCGGGATCCGCGATGAGACGGCTTGCATTTTTTATCGTCTGATCCTTCACAACTGGGAATACGGAGGCAATCCGTACGAGGAACACCTTAGATTTTCTCCCAACTGTCCATTGATTAGAGGACGCAGCATCATGGATATCCCATACGAGAACTCTCTCAATCCTGACGATGTTAACACGGAAAATGATGGAAAGGAGATGTTCGACGATCTAAACAGACGATCTTCAAAGAATTCCTTAAAATCGGGCAATTTGTGCCTCACTTTTTCATCAGGTAACGAATGAACTCTTTATTGCCTACAGACGCTCCGTCTGTGGTTATCGTTGAGGAAAACGAGGATTCCCACTATTCGTCAGGAGCAGACGAGCAAGAAGGGGAAAAATAAAAAACAGTGCCTTCGATCGCTCCCGACTGCTACAAACATATACCAACTCGGATCGATTTTATGTTCATCTGTATATACTTTGATTGCTGTTAATAAAGTATCTCTCTTGCAAATCTATTTCGTTTCATTGAAACGGAAAGGGAAGGAAATGAATCACCAGAATTTTGGTTTTTGAGTGGTCATCACATTTCTGGCTTTATTGCGTCTGTCTGACGGATTGCTGGATTCCAGAGGAGTCCGAGTCAGAGTATAGAGTATAGAATCCCCTTCTAAATGTAATTTTGACACGCGTGTGCGTGAGGGGGGAAAGTCAGTAACAGCTGGTGGCATGAGAG
Source organism: Darwinula stevensoni (assembly GCA_905338385.1). Classification (NCBI taxonomy): domain Eukaryota; kingdom Metazoa; phylum Arthropoda; class Ostracoda; order Podocopida; family Darwinulidae; genus Darwinula; species Darwinula stevensoni. The sequence continues at coordinate 29,222 of CAJPEV010002839.1, read as the reverse complement.
AAAAAATGGAGACCAGACACCCTCATCTCTCCTGTTTTTCCCCTTCTCACCCCCTCTCTTCCGTTCGTGCGAGTGTTCTTGCAAGTAATGGATCGCAAGCAGTGGCCATGTGCTGAGTGCAGGCGGCGATTTAGCAAGAAAGGAGGTCGAGACCGTCACCGACGCACACACCTGTACCGGGTACGGCATAGTTTCACATCCTAACACATCTAATAATCCATATTGGATACGATCGACAATGCTAATGGTTCTGTAGGAGGAGCGTCCTCCATCCATGGCCACGTTGCGAGAAACGTTTCTTGAGAAAGGACAACCAACAAAAGCACTCCCGTCTATGTCTCCTTCGCGCACCAGCACCATTAGATGTGACACCGCACAATCAAGGAATTCCTTTCGAGATTGCCCTATGTGATATCCATCACGCTGCGATCCCAACAGTTCATCCTGATAATTTACTCGACTGTAGACGATGCAAGAACGTCCAGCTACGTGATGCTGCTGCAACCGTATTTGTTTTTCTTGCCTTGTCTGTGAAAATGCAACAATCACCACAATCGTNTAATTTTTTTAATTACCGATTTGCAAATTTTATTCCGAAGAGGTACATCCTCGGATGGGAAGGAAGAGTTCTGTCGAAACCCCAAGTTCATATCTCTAAGCGTTTGGCCTGTTGAACTGTCACACACACACACAAACGCACAATTGTCGCTCGGCCTACCTAGCGGCCAGAATCGCGCACGCTATGTGTTTAACCTCCGAACCTAAGTTGCTTCGCAACCAAGGTCCTCCGGTTTGAAATATCCTAAACATTGCGGATTTGCGCTTGAAAGTAGAACAAAGGAAGAAAATATTATTGTGGTACTGCAAGTATGAGAAGGTAAAGAAAGTACAGCGTGTCTTGATGCGAGAGTATGGAACAGCGGCTGCCACATGTGAAACAATTAGTCATATATGTGATGGATTTGAAGAACACGGAAATGTCCAAAATGCGACTAAAATCATGTGCGGAAGAAAACGAACGGCGTGAAATCAAGAAAATGTAGAAATTAATAACCGCTTACCAGCATTCTAAAAGGAAATGAACATTTTGAACATTTGATGTATTGCATTTGATGTATTGGGTCACTGACACTCGTAATAGGTCCTCGTACAGGAAGATGTTCATAGAATGCTTGAAAACGGCCAGATTAACTAATTAGTGATAAGTAAACCTGCTGCAAACCGGAAGAAACGAAATGCTCTGTTGTTGTGGAAGAAGTCACCATGATGTTGTAGCACCCGAACGTGTTCAATCAACGTTTCATTCAAGTTATTGCCAGCGTTCCATTAACGACCTTGGGAACGTTCTATTGACTGCTTAAATATAAAGAATTTAAAGCAATGAAAAGCAGTTCAATTCATGAGTTCCCTGAAATACGTGAATTTATTATTTCCATGGAAAGGGTTCAATAAAACTTCCTTTGTTAGGAATCATCCGATATGCAATAGCGAATCGAGTGAAACCATTCGTTCACGGCAACGTCATTTACCTATTGGCTGCGAAGCAGATTCCACTCCGCCACGTGTCTACCAATGTCACAAGGAAATGAATTGGCAGTGTCCCCTGCTGACTGGCAAATGTCTTTGGAACGTGGAATTTTCATCTCGTGCTCTGAGCAAGGGTTATGCATCTGACGATGAAGATTTCAACCCAAACCGAAAGAAGATGTTGTGCCATACCAGGCGACTCTGGTCGTTTGAGTTCTTCCCGAAAAGATACATCGTATCTACTGGTGAAATGGCAAGATGGGGTCTATATTATACCGGGATCCGCGATGAGACGGCTTGCATTTTTTAGCGTCTGATCCTTCACAACTGGGAATACGGAGGCAATCCGTACGAGGAACACCTTAGATTTTCTCCCAACTGTCCATTGATTAGAGGACGCAGCATCATGGATATCCCATACGAGAACTCTCTCAATCCTGACGATGTTAACACGGAAAAGGAAGGAAAGGAGATGTTCGACGATCTAAACAGACGATCTCCAAAGAATTCCTTCAAATCGGGTAATTTGTGTCTCACTTTTTCACCAGGTAACGAATGAACTCTTTATTGCCTACAGACGCTTCGTCTGTGGTGATCGTTGACGAAGACGAGGATTCCCACTATTCGTCAGGAGCAGACGAGCAAGGAGGGGAAAAATAAAAAAAACAGTGCCTTCGATCGCTCCCGACTGCTACAAACATATGCCAGCTTGGATCGATTTTACGTTCATCTGTATATACTTTGATTGCTGTTAATAAAGTATCTCCCTTGCAAATCTATTTCGTTTCATTGAAACGGAAAGGGAAGGAAATGAATCACCAGAATTTTGGTTCTTGAGTGGTCATCTCATTTCTGGCTTTATTGCGTCTGTCTGACGGATTGCTGGATTCCAGAGGAGTCCGAGTCAGAGTATAGAGTATAGAATCCCCTTGTAAAAGTAATTTTGACACGCGTGTGCGTGAGGGGGGAAAGTCAGTAACAGCTGGTGGCATGAGAGAAAAAAAGGGAGACAAGACACTCTCATCTCTCCTGTTTTTCCCCTTCTCACCCCCTCTCTTCCGTTCGTGCGAGTGTTCTTGCAAATAATGGATCGCAAGCAGTGGCCATGTGCTGAGTGCAGGCGGCGATTTAGCAAGAAAGGAGGTCGAGACCGTCAGCGACGCACACACCTGTACCCGGTACGGCATAGTTTCACATCCTAACGCATGTAATAATTCATATTGGATACGATCGACAGTGCTAATGGTTCTGTAGGAGGAGCGTCCTCACCATCCATGTCCACGTTGCGAGAAACGTTTCTTGAGAAAGGACAACCAACAAAAGCACTCCCGTCTATGTCTCCTTCGAGCACCAGCACCATTAGATGTGACACCGCACAATCAAGGAATTCCTTTCGAGATTGCCCTATGTGATATCCATCACGCTGCGATTGGTTGTCAAGTAGGACTATTAAATGAGCTGACATCTGCTACGTTCTTGCAGGTCGATGCACTACGACGACGTTGGCATAAACAAAAAGAACGGAACAGACACTTTTACGTTGTTAGTGGTGTTAGCATGTAGGTAGGCACGACGACAAATACATCCAAGAGTCCTGTCGGATGTCGTGAACGCCATAGACAAAATAAAGAAGAGCTGAACAGCGATGAATCGCCACCTATCAAAAGACGACTCAGCTCTCCTTAACCATCCACGAGTTTTGCAGAGCAAATCAATGACAAAAATGACGTCAATGACGAAATTTCTCTTAATGAAACGGTAAGGCGCATTATCTCTGTTTCCCATTAAAACCAAAGAGGGGTAAAATTTATTCCTATGTTTTTCTGAAGCAGCTTTAAGGATGTTGAAGGACTATGCGAGTTCAGGTACGTTAGGGAGTAGTTAGGCGTGTTGCTACTATTCGTCACGAAAGAAGTAAGGTAACGTTACATACTAGTAGGAGGGTTTCTACCCGTAATACAAAGTGTTCAGGGTTTCAGGAAGTATTTTGCAGAATACGATGTCCAGGGACTCACTTTCCCCGTTTCACCCTCGCAAGCGCCCAACTTTGAGAAACGAAACGGTCGTGGCATCACGATCCTAGGCTATGAATGGGCGAAAAAGGATCAAGATCAAGTACATCATATATGCCTCAACCATGAATCACTCTCGTAAGAAATGTTTGGAGCACTACTGCGATCGATGTCTAGCAGGATTTTCTTCTAAGAGCTCATACGACAAGCATTGGCAGATGTGTTCCACGACCGCGGCTGCGGTAATTCACATACCACAAGCAGAAAAATCCACATTAGAGTTTAATACCTTTAAGAAATGCCTTCGGTTGCCCATGGTCGCGTATGCCGATTTCGAGATGCGATGAGGTGGGAAGTTCTGGTCGAGTGCAAAAGCATCTACCTTTTTGCTATCATGTGGTAGTGATAGATTTTTTGAACATGTTTGGAACAAGGTGTTCCTCATCGGAGAGGATTATGTCTCTTACTTTCTCGCTAGAATTTTTTAAATGAGGGATGCAGCAAAGGAATACGTTATGGAACACGAGAATCCTCTTGTCGTCACCGAGCTGGAAAGAGAAGCAATTCTCTTACAATCGCAATGTGCAATATGCGGTAATCCTTTTGTAACCGGAGGAGAAAAGCACCTCTATAACTGTCACTGTCTATAACTGGTGAAATCAGAGGAGCCACGCATCCCACCTGCAATCTAGGATTCGCAAATGCCAAAAAAATCTTTCCGAGTCATTTTCCACAACGGTGGAAAGTACGATCTGAAGCTCATATTGAAGGGGATTGCAGATGGAAAGCACGGACTGGCGAAAGACATTCAGGTGATACCTCGTACAGAAGAAACATTTCTTATTGTGAAATTGAATGGAGTCACGTTTCTCGACTCGTATCAATTTCTAGCTGTTCATTAGACGGTCTCGTGAGTTCCCTCGGTTCCGATATGGGCCTGCCGATTTTAAAGGAATCCTTCCCTCTCACAACTCAGGAAGAAATGGCATTACTGTATTCCAGAGGAAGGGGTATTTCCCCTATGAGTACATCACAGACCTTAAAGTCTTGTCTGAGATACGACTATCTACCAGAGAATCCTTTTTTTTCCTCACTGACAGGGGGAGACCATTTCCGAGACACAATATCAGCATGCAATGCTTGTATGGAATACTTTCTCCTGCAAAACCATTGGAGATTACGCTCAGTTGTATTGTCGCGTCGATACGATCCTTCTTGCGACCGTCTTTGGGCAATTTCGTCAATAAACGATGCAGGACTTCGGTCTCGAAGCATGCATGTTCGTATCACTACCCTCGTTGAGCATGGCAGCAGCACTAAAGACCAGTCGTGTCAAGTTAGATATCGTTACCGATATAGATTAACACCAGATGTGGGAAGCTGGGATTCGCGGTGGTATGTGCATCGCTCCGGGAAAGTTTAGCAAAGCAAACAATAAATACATGGGGGCAGCATACGATGAGACTAAAGAGAGCTCTTTTATTTTAGATTTTGATTGAAACAGTCTGTATGCATTTCTCATGAGGAACTTTAAACTTCCGTGTGGAGGCTTCAGAGAGATATAACCCCCGTATGGCGCCCAAAGGGATGCCGTCGTTGGAGGGGGTTTGACCTTTGTTTACGTGGAAAGGGGTAAGGGGGCTATCGTCCTGCGTCGTGTGGCGTTAGGGGCTGCCCCCTCCATTCCTGTCGTCTGCTCCGTCCTGCCCCTGAGGGAGGGCTGGGTTAGGCATGCAATTGATGTGTGTATATAATTGACTCAATAAGGATTGGCGACGGGGATGTGTGTTCTTTCCCCCGCTCTGTTCATTTATCTTTTTTCGTATGCAGAGTCACAAGTAATTAATTATTATGATGGAGATCGGAGTTTCATGATAGTGGGCAAAAGAACTTCCCTGCTGCATCATACCTCTTTCGTTTCTAGTGGTTTGCTGAAGAATACTCGCTCAAGCTATGCAAATGCATGAGCTCCTGAAGAAAAAAGAACAAACAAGAGCTAATGCCATGGTCAGGAATCGAACCGGGGTTTCTGCGGTCACAAAGCAGCGTATTAAGCACAATACGACCACGGCTACGAGGCTCACGTACGCAATATGATGTGTATTTACTCATATGATTGGGAAAAAAATTATGAACATACATACCGGGTATATCAGAAACTAGCGAGTTTGTTTGCCCGAAGGGCAAACAAACTCGCTATGGTCGCGCCTTCGGCGCTCCATTACCTTGGATAGTGATTAATTCATTTATCCTTTGCGAAAATGCAAACACTTATTTAAAGAACGTCCNCTGTCGGAAGTCGTGAACGCCATAGACAAAATAAAGAAGAGCTGAACAGCGATGAATCGCCACCTATCAAAAGACGACTCAGCTCTCCTTAACCATCCACGAGTTTTGCAGAGCAAATCAACGACAAAAATGACGTCAATGACGGAATTTCTCTTAATGAAACGGTAAGGCGCATTATCTCTGTTTCCCATTAAAACCAGAGAGGGGTAAAATTTATTCCTATATTTTTCTGAAGCAGCAAATTCCTACAACTTCCTGATACGCTCAAGTCCATGCAATCCCTCATCAATCCGCACAACGATGATAAGCAGTGCTTTCTTCATTCCATTGCAATGTATGATCATCCTCCCAAAGATGGGCATTATGGAAAGTGTTCAGGGTTTCAGGAAGTATTTTGCAGAATACGATGTCCAGGGACTCACTTTTCCCGTTTCACCATCGCAAGCGCCCAACTTTGAGAAACGAAACGGTCGTGCCATCACGATCCTAGGCTATGAATGGGCGAAAGTTGAATCTGTCACAGATTCAACTATCTATTGTAAAATAGCACAGTATTGGAATACTATTCAGCACAGTATTGGAATACTGTGCAATACAGTAATTTGCTACGTGAATTCCGCCAGCTGATTGATCTGCCTCAAAATCAAAATATATGCATCTGTCAGAAGGAGTTTTCATTTCTTTCCGTGGAAGATAGCAGAGGTGGCTCGAATGAACGGATTACCTACAGCCCTTACAAATATGCTCTCCACGCTGATGCTTCTCTTGAGGGGAACTGATTTGACGGAGAAATTCGATGGCAATCGCCACAATAAATGGAGAGGAATTCATCTTCTTGGGATATGACACGGAAAATAATTTCGGCGAGTGGCTCTTTCAAAGAAAACATAAAGGCTTCAGCAATCGCCCACTGTATGAAATCGTACGATGGCTACNTCTGTCCAGTAATATCATGTCACTTACACGTGTGGCAAGTTTCACCTTTCCATTTCTGTCCAAATCGGCACAACAATTTTTTTTCCAAAACATCGCCCATCGAAAAAATTCCCCCAGGGGATGTATCGAGACTTAATATTGTTATTTAACTGCTTGTTTCAGTAGTCACATTCATGCAAAGTTTCAGCGTTTTATGTTCAACAATTTAACTTATTAGTTGAAAACATCTCCCTTTGAAATTTGTGCCCCAAGGGCATTTCTTTCCAAAGTCTGAACTTTTTTGCAGCATCCCAATAGGTAGTTACGTACCAAGTTTCATCTTTCCACAATAGCTCAATACGGCAGGACAAAAAAATAATTGAAAACGTTGGCCCCAAAAAACATCCCCAAGGGCAAGGATCTATAATTTTGCATTTTTCCTGAACTTATCGTCTTGGTAGGCACCTCCATGCCAGGTTTCAGCTTTCCATGTCTCTCCGTTTTATTCAAGCAACGGGACAGGGAAGGCAAGGGTAGTAAAAAAAGAAAAAGCATGGAATAGCCGGGAATTGAAACCCGGCCTTACGATTACCAATCAGATGCGCTTCCTCTACACCACCGAAACTTGGATATACCGTATCCTATCTCGATGACATCCTTATCTATCAGGATATATAATTGAAAAAACTTCTCCCCCCAAAATGTGTACCCCCAGGGCATGTATCTCCCAAGTCGGATTTTTCCTGAACTCTGCACCCCAAATGGTACATGTGTACCAAGTTTCAGATTTCTAACCTTTCTGGAACATGATTACTGTAGAATTAGCGTCAGTCAGTCAGTCACGTCTATAAATATTAGATGAATGAAATGGTGATGAATTTAGTCGCTCTCGTGAAGTGAAAGGAATGGCATGGAGCCGGCAGGAACGGACACAGTAAATACCATGAGGCTTTCAGATCCGTTATTTAAATCACAATTTTTTATTACTTTCTCCCATGTTATGTGCACCCATGTACACCTAGACGCAGTTTGGAATCCATGACCTGAAATTATGTGAAATTCATGTGGAAAAGTTTTTTTTCTTTTTTTGAGAAGCGGCACCGATGGTAATTGGACTGTGTCATTTTCAGTGAAACTCTCTATTGGGGAAAGACATCATCGTCATCCACATCGAATGAAATAAGAAGTGAGTGCATTTCGCAAGTGGACATGGAAAATGCGTGCTATGCTCCCGAGAAGCCTGGTAGCTATGGTGGCTTGGAGGCATTTTATAGAAGCGCCAAGGAGCAGGGACTGAAAGTGACGAGAAAGGAAGTCGGTGCTTGGCTATCCTCTCAAGATGCATATTCCATGCATGAACCAGTGAGGAAAACATTTCCAAGAAACCGCATCATCGTGTCCGATATGGACGAACAGTGGCAGATCGATCTCATGGATGTGCAAAATATCTCTCGATACAATGACGGACACAGATACATTCTCGCTTGTATCGACGTTTTCTCAAAGTGTGCTTAGATGATCCCTGTCAAAAATAAGACGGGGCCTGAGGTTGCAAAGGCTTTCAAGAAGATTCTGAAGGAAGGCAGGAAGCCTCGTAAAATCCAAAGCGACGCTGGGAAGGAATATTTGAACCGGACATTTCAAGGCCTTCTCAAAAAGTAAAGAATCGTCTTTTTTGCTTGAAATTCGGAAAAGGAGGCTCGCGTAGTTGAACGTGTTATACGTAAAGTCAAATCTAAAATGTGGAGATACTTTAGGGCCAGAAACACTTTTAAAAGGATGTATTGCAAAAGTTTGCAAAATCGTACAATAACACGGTCCATTCAACCATAAATATGAAACCTGTTGAAGTCAGCCAAGAAACTCTCAAATCCGTCTTGCAAAATTTATATGGTACGATGTGGGAAAAAAATATTCCAGTGAAATTTAAATTTGAAGTCTGTGATTTGGTGCGTATTCCTGTTTCCCGCGCACCGTTTCGGAAAGGGTACGTAGGGAATTGGACCGAGGACATTTTCAGGGTTACAGATTGCAGTCCTAGGACTCCTCCAACGTACAGGATAGGAGATTTGAATGGGGATTCAATTGAAGGAATCTTTTATGAGCCAGAGCTTCAGAAAAGCTTCACTTGAGAAAGTGAAACCGGATCTTCCAGGCTAATTCTAGGTTGAAACTGTCATCCGACAAAGGAAAAGAAAGGGAAAGAATGCGTATTTTGTGAAATGGCTTGGTTATCGAGAGTCCTTCAATTCCTGGGTTTCAGAATACGAAATGAAAGAAAAATTCAATAAAATGTTGTCCGATTTTTTCTTTTATGCCAGTCACCAACATGAGCATCATTGACGTGACGCTTCCTAGTGACAGTTCCCCAGATTTTTCCCCCGAGAATACCAGATTCAAGACGTATTTACCAGAACCCCTCGCTCTAAATGGGAAGTCGGACTGGTGGAAATCGTACACCCCCATTCGGGGAAGCGAGAATTTATTATAAGCCGGAGATACAAATTGCAAATTCTAAGCGACAAAGTGATGGTTAACTTTTCTCCAGCACTTAGTCTCCTCTTGGGTTTTTCTCCCTCGACTTCACTACCCAGGATGGGTTCGTCATCCATGCCATTTAGTGAATCGAGTGAATATTTGCCGAAAATAAGCTACATGGGGGATTTTGCGGAATCTCTGAAAACGATCTTTGTGTATTGCGGCATCATCGAAGCGCAGTACGTTGGCCACGTGAAGGTACCGCTCTTGAGAACGGTGAAAACAAAAACAAAACCCGGTGAAATCATCGAAAAGACTTACGACGAAAATCCTCATCATCTTCCCTTATCCAAAAATGAAAATCACACGATCCAAGTGGATTTAAAAACAAGGTCGGGAGACCCCGTACCATTTCAGTACGGGAAGTCAATGGTGAAAATTCATATTCGTCCGACTCGTTCTCCATTTCTTACTTAACGATATGTGCCCATACGAGAAGTATTATTTTGATCAAGTTGGAGGAGGTTTGGATGTGTACAGTGGACAGCTTTATCAGGTGGAGAAATCCTTGCGAGGGGGAGCGAGAAGCTTCACAATTTGGTGAAGACGTAGAAATTGCTTAGTCCGCCGAGTGCCACCAAGAGAAATCGAATGCACGATATTCCATACTCTCTTGAATCGATTGTCGTGAAGACAGGAAAGGAAATGGCAGCATCATCAGCGCATTGTACGAAGTCGGAATTGGACATATTTGCATCGCTAGCACTGCAGACTGCCATCGAAGACGGAGAATGGATCGAGTATCACCCAGTCACACACATCACTGCGAATTCTCCAATTCAGTTCCATATTTCCGGGAATTCAGATTAATATTTGAACCTTGCGCAATCCTACTTGGTCGTGGCTGCCAAACTGAAGAAAACGGATGACACACCGATCGTCGACGCGGATCATGTCGGACCCGTTAACTTGCTCCTCCATTCTCCATTTTCCGAGGTTCAAGTCAGTTTGAACGAGAAGATCATTTCGCCATCGAACAATACCTACCCTTATCGATCCTACATCGAGACGGTTTTAAATTATGGAGAGGATGCAAAGCAATCCAAGTTGAGGTCTTAGATCTTTTACGCGGATGAAGCCGCTAAAATGAACAGCTTGGACAACGAAGGAGTGCGAGAAAGACGTGCCGTGGTTCTTCAAAATGAGATCGCCGAAATGGTGGGAAGGCTACATAGCGATATTTTTATGCAACCTTAAATCATTCTGAACCAAGTTGACTGTGAAATCAAACTTCATCGTGGCAAGCCTGAATTTTACATCATGGCATAAGAAAACAAATACATAATAGAAATCGAGGAAGCAATGCTCTTGATTCGCAAGGAGAAACCGTCTGTTTCCGTACACGGAAAAGCTCTGCTGCGTGGCAAACGCGAAGTATCCCATTCAGCGTACGGTATGCAATGTCCTCATCATACCGCGTGGAAATCTCGTGTTTTCTCAAGATATCAAGGGCAAATGCCCAAACGGATCGTGATCGGGATGGCCAATGACTCAGCCTTCAACGGAAATGTGACGATGAATCCATACAACTTCCACCATTACGACTTGAATTTTCTCGGCATCTACATCGAAGGAAAATCGGCTCCCCATGAGCCTCTCACTCTAGACTTCAAAAGAGGCCGTTACATTCAAGCATACAACAGTATCTTCTAAGCTCTAGGGAAGACTGCAGGGGATGAGGAAAATTCCATCGACCGAAGAGAGTATACTACGTAGAAATGGATATACGCTCCTCGCTTTTGACTTGACCCCCGACTCCTGCGACGGTGGATATTTTACGCAACTGAAAAAGGGAAATCTTCGTCTGGAACTGCACTTCGCCAAGGCGCTCCCGGAAACGATCGCCGTCGTCATCCTTGCCGAGTTTCAAAAAATCATCAAAATCGACAAATCCCGAAACGTCATTTTCGACTTTGACCAATAGAGGAAAAATGGAAGGGCAAATATATGGATCCTTTACTCTGGATTTCCTTCTCGTACCCAACCCTCAGGGAGGTACAGGTTTCCGGATAATAAACCAGGACCTAGACAAAAAACTAAAAAAATCGATCATCCAAATCAGGAATGAAGACGATATCTGCATGGCCCGTTGTAGCCCATGCAAGAATCGTTAATCACCCTAAAATCAAATATCTCTGCGATATTCGCAAGCCTCTGCAGAAGTCACTGGCTTTGGATCTCCATGAGAAGGCAGGCGTACACCTCGGAAGATGCGGAGTCATGGAGGCTCGACGGTTTCAAGACTATCTCGACATTCAAATAAATATTGTCAGCATCCAAGACGGGAAAGAGGTCAATTATCGTGGACCTAATGAAGAGAAAAAGATATATCTCTGGAGACGCGAAGGAGAGGATGGTGAACATCATTATGACGTCATTACCTCGATGACGGGGTTCACAGGCAGTAAATTTTATTGCCACTACTGTGACAAAGGATATAAGAAGATGATGCATCGGTGTGAACAGCATTGCAGCACATGTGGTAGCGATAAATGCTTGAAACATGCTTCTGCTTCCTATTGCCCTCTCTATAGGAAGCCTTGTCCAAGTATTCAATACCACCTGCTTACAGCAGCACAGTATTGGAATACTGTGCAATACAGTAATTTGCTACGTGAATTAAGCCAGCTGATTGATCTGCCTCAAAATCAAAATATATGCATCTGTCAGAAGGAGTTTTCATTTCTTCCCGTGGAAGATAGCAGAGGTGGCTCGAATGAACGGATTTCCTACAGCCCGTACAAATATGCTCTCCACGCTGATGCTTCTCTTGAGGGGAACTGATTTGACGGAGAAATTCGATGGCAATCGCAACAATAAATGGAGAGGAATTCATCTTCTTGGGATATGACACGGAAAATAATTTCGGCGAGTGGCTCTTTCAAAGAAAACATAAAGGCTTCAGCAATCGCCCACTGTATGAAATCGTACGATGGCTACTTTCTGCTTCAGTAGCTGCTAAAGAACGGAATAACTCCTAATGTCATCATGAACGGTGCAAAAATCATGTCCATAGAGAGACCCTCCCATGAAATCAGGGTAATAGATTCTTTCAATTTTCTTCCTATGACCTTGTCAAAACACTCGTCCACTTTTGGCTTTGAAACCATCTCAAAGGGATATTTCCCTCACCTCATGAACGACCGCGAGCACCAAGATTACATAGGCCCCATTCCTCCTCTTGAGGCTTACGGATATGAGTCCATGTCGTCACGCGAGAGAGAGCTATTTCTTGAGTGGCACCAAAAAAAAGAAGAACGTAGGTTACATCTTCAATTTTCGAGATGAAATGGAAAAGTATTGCCGGTCTGACGTCGACATTTTAAGAAGAGCCTGTCTTCAGTTCCGGGAACTCCTGCTACAAGTGGCTGACTGCGATCCGTTCCAGTACTTCACAATTGCATCCGTATGTCACGCCATCTACAAGAATCGGTTCATGAAACCTAATATCATCGCCATGGTCCCTTCTCACGGGTATAATGTCGAATCATTTTCAAAGGCCAGCATAGAATTGTTTGACTTTACTGCCCACGATAGGCGGATCTATATCAGACATGCACTCGATCATCCAGATGGTGAAAAGAAAATCAGATCTTTTCGAGTCGATTGTTTTCATGAAGAAACAATAACTATTTTCGAGTTCAAAGGTTGTCTCTTTCATGGATGCACGCGCTGTCATCACCCTGATGTTATTCATCCCCTCCTTGAATATCCTATGAGACGTTTATACGAGAGGACAAAAAATATGCTAAAATATTTGGAGAACTTGGGTTATAAAGTCATCGGCATCTGGGAATGAGAATGGAGAGAATGGAAGAAAGAAGATTAGGTACGAAAGTTCTTGGAGCGCCGCGAAGTCATCTCCCGACTCGACTGTCACGAGGCTTTCTATGGTGGAAGGACAAACGCAGCCGTTCTCAAGTACGATGTCAAGGGGAGTGAAAAAAAAAATATCGACTTTACATGATCAAGTTTCTTCGGTGAGCCTCGCTCTAGTAATACACGATCGATCGTTATTCCCGTAGTCTAAGAGGGTTTTTTCTTTACTTCATTCAGGACTCAGGAGCATGACACCCCATTATAAAGTGTACATTTGTATCAGGTTGTAAAGGTGAAATTTAGACATTTCGATTTTTTCTAGAAAAATCTGGAAAATGTTATTATTATTGTATCCGTATACCAATACATATTGTGAATATCCTGTGGGACACCCCGAAATTTTAACTCGTGACTTCGAAGATGTGAGTGCATACATTGGATTCGTAAAATGCCTCATTCTGCCTCCTCGTGGACTTTATCACCCGGTGCTCCCTTATCGAAGCGACAAAAAGTTGTTGTTACCACTCTGCCGGACCCGTGCAGACACTCTACAGCAGGAGTCTTGCTAGCATCCAGACGAGTCAAGACTCATACGAGGAGTATGGGTGACGGAGGAAGTGAAGAAGGCTGTGGAGATGGACTACGCCATTGTGAAAATCTATTAAGTGTACCACTTCCCTCAGAAATCCAGGGATCTCTTCAAAGCCTATATCGATACCTTTCTAAAAATAAAACAAGAGGAAAGCGGCTGGCCATCTGAATGTCTAACAGGGAACGAAAAGAATGCAAACATCAAAGGGTATGAGCAACATGAGGGAATCAAGCTGGAAAAGGATAAAATAGCAAAGAATCCTGGTTTGCGAGCTGTGGCAAAATTGGCCTTGAACTCATTTTTGGGGAGGTTCGTGATGCGCGAAAATTTAAGCAGGACCACCTTCGTGAGGAGCACACCCGATATGAACCGTTTCCTTGCAGATCCTAAAAACAAAATTGACGGAATGAACATCATCAACGAAGCAGTCATGGAAATGACAAGGGCCTATGAAGACGAGCATCTGCCCCAGCAAACGACCACAGACATATTCATTGCAGCTTTTACTACATGTTATGCTCGAATGGAGCTTTACACCACCCTTCAGCAATCAGGCAGGGCCGTGTTACACCATGACACGGATTCCGTCATTTACGTCTTGACGGGACAAACGATCCGCCGTTGGGGGATTTTCTCGGGGAATTCACTGACGAACTGGAAGGTGATCACATCGTCAATTTCATTCCGGGTGGACCAAAAAATTACGCATACAGGACATCACGCGGAAAAGAGTCCTTGAAATTTCGTGGCTTCACGCTCGTTCACGCTGCCTCTCAAAAAATAACGTTTCACACGATGCATCAACTTATTTCGAACTTCCGACCTAGGAAGAAATTTGCGAAGAGGCAAAAGGTCCTAGAGGTGGAGCATATTACCATCTTCAATCCACAAAAAAATCACCCGCGAAAAGAAAGGGAAAAGACTGATCACCTGAGACTGAGAGCAGATGTTGAAAACCGGACTGCTCGGCAAACGGACTCTCCGGTTTTTTTCGATTCCATTCAAATAATTCTCTTTTGATTCCCGTCCGTCAATAAGTGTGCAACTCCTTCCGTACTAGAGACGTGACCAGACGATGAAAAACACAAAAACGCAGATCGGAGGGACCTCTTACGAAGAGAAAATATCCCTCACCGAGAGCATACACACCGTTTATTTGCATACGTAATCCTCCCCTCCTTAAGGGGCGGAGGAAGCAGACGACAGGAATGAGGGGGTGCACCCCCTGACGTCACACGACGCAGGGCGGTAGCCCCCTTACCCCCTTCCACGTAAACAACGGTCTGACCCCCTACGGCGCCGGCATCCCTTTGGGCGCCTTACGGTGGTTATATATCTCTTATACAGTTGATTTCTTCAGTCACTGATCTCCTCAATTCCTGAATCGTGTGGGAGTTCGAAAGAAATACACATTCTTAACCCTCATTCCGGGCGACTGACTGACTGACTGACTGCATATTTTGGGGTCATATTTTTGGGGCCGATGTTTTCAAATAATTTTTTTGCACCAGTTAAACTGATGAAGATGGAATGCTGAAACTTTGCATGAATGTGACTACTGAGACATGGAGTTAAAGGAAAATGTTAAGTCTCGATGCATCCCCTGGGGGAATTTTTTTCGAGGGGCGATGTTTAAAAAAATTTTTCGTGGCGAATTGGACAGAAATGGAAAGGTGAAACTTGGCACATGTATAAGTGACATGATATTATTATTATTAAGTTGAGAGAGTATTCAGCTATCATGGTGCATCCCCTCCTGGCATAGCTTTTGGGGGTGGGATGATGTTTAAAAAAATTTTTCGTGGCGAATTGGACAGAAATGGAAAGGTGAAACTTGGCACATGTATAAGTGACATAATATTATTATTATTAAGATGAGAGAGTATTCAGCTATCATGGTGCATCCCCTCCTGGCATAGCTTTTGGGGGCGTCGGGTTTTCAAAACATGTCTTTTCAGTAGCAAATATGGCAAACGTATAAGGTTGAAAATTTGTGGGCATGTAGTTCTCTGGGGAATTAATTTCGGTAAAAAAAAATTATGTATATATCGTTAAAACGCTTCAGGGCACATGTATTGCAAAAGGCGTAGTCTCTCGATCCTGCAAAAACAGAGACAGCTAGAAACTTTAAACTTGCCAAGAAGAACCTGATGGATAGCTGAGTAAAGAAAGAAATTCTACTATTATTATATGTAGAGGATCTTGAGTAGCTGACTGATCTAAGTCACTATTCGCATGCTGAGTTCAGGAAAAAATTTCTATTTTAGTATACATGCCATAGGGGCACACCTTTTTGGGGAACACATTTTCAAATAGTATTTTTCCTTGCGTCATTGAAACGGAGAGACATGGAAAGCTGAAACCTGGCAAGAGCGTTACTGCTGACGCACTGAGCTCAAATGTCAAATGTAAAAAATTCAAACAAAAAAATATATATTTTTTTTGGGTGGGGGACAAATTTCTTGCGACGTAAAGTTTTCACAGAATTTTTAATATCCCAGCGAATCGGGCAGAATTATAAAAGGTGCAGCCGGCGCAGGCATAAGGGACGTGATGTTGATTCAAGGAAAAATTCAGCATTTGGTGTGCGTCTCCTCAGAGCACAGCTATTGGGTTTGTCGCTTTTCTAAATACATTTTTTTCCGCCAACAAAAATAAGAAACGTATTAGGCTGAAACTGGGTGGCATGGAGTTCCATGAGTCTACCTTTCAGCAGAAATAAAGTTTTCGCTAAAACCAATCAGGGCACTTTCTTGCAATCCCATTTTCCTGAATTTTTTTTTGACCCAACGACAAAAAGATAGTAAATTTAAAATTCCCTCCAAAATGTATTCTCTACCATTACAAAAAGGGACACATGAAACGACTTCAAATTAGGCACACTAGAAATAATCGAAGTAATGATTTTGATAAAAATGAAGAATTTCATCCCCATATGTCACGTATTTTAATGGAATCGTACGTAAAATACGTGTTTGCAATTTCGCAAAGTATAAATGAATTTATCACTATCCAAGTGAATGGAGCGCCGAAGGCGCGACCATAGCGAGTTTGTTTGCCCGAAGGGCAAACAAACTCGCTAGTATCATATAAGGACGATCGTGAGTAGCTGACTGACTGACATAAGTAGCTCATTCACATGTTGGGTTCAGCAAAAGTGGTGATGCATGCCACCTTTCCCGGGGAACATATTTTCAATTCGTTCTCCTTGCTTCAAACGGAGACACCTTGAAAGCTGAAACTTGGCAAGAACGTGACCGTTGAAGCACTGAGCTCGAATGTCAAACGTTAAATTTCCAAACTATTCTTTTGGGGTTCATATTTATTGGGGACGTCGCGTTTTCAAATATGTCATCATATCCTACCGAATCAGCAGAAATATAAAAGTAGCTGGCGCACGCATAACGGACGTGATGCTGGTTTAACCTGTTGAGGACTAGGTTTTTTGACCATTGCAGTACCCCAGGGTATGAGTTTTTTTTCTCAAAAAAATGGAAATTTGATGTATGAGGAATATTAGTGAATATATATGTATCAAAGGCATTGGCGCAGTCCGCATGCGAACAAATGCGCACGCAATGCGGAAAGTGCGAAAACCTCATATGAGGCACGTAGTCCCCGCGCGCAAGACTACGTTCGGGCCTCATATGAGGCACGTCGCCCTCAAGAGGTTAAGGAAAAATTCAACTTTTTTTGTGCGTCTCCTCAAACCAGCTTTTGAGAGGGTCTCTTTTACAAATAATTTTTCTTCCGCCAGCAAAAAGGTGAAACGTATAAGGTTGAAAATGGGTGGCATGGAATTCCCCGAGTCAACATTTCAAAAGAAAACTAATTTCCCTTAAAACCCAACAGGGCACTTTTTCAGTCCCATTTTTCTGAATTTTTTTGATCCAATGAAACAGAGACAAAAAATACAATCTCCCATAGAAGTATCTGTTTAATGGCTGAGTAATGGAAAAATCCTGCTTTTGAAATATATTACCTTAGCATAGAATATTGAAGGGAAGTACTTCAAAATGTATTATCCACCCTTAGAAAAAGGGACACAAGAAAACGTTTAAAGTTAGGCACACATAGAATCATATCAATATTGATTTTGATGAAAATCAAGACCACGTGTCACGTATTTCAATGGGGACATACTTCAAATACGTGTTTCCCATTTCGTAAAAAATGAATGAATTAATCACAATGCAAGGTAAAGGGGCGCCGATGGCGCAACCATAACGAGTTTGTATGCCCGAAGGGCAAACTCGCTAGTTTAGAATATCGAGGGTGGGAGAACCCCAATCTTATAATTTTCTCCGAACATTATCCCCCCCCCAATTTTTTTTAGAAATGTGAAAATGCACGCACACATGATGTATTATTTATTTATACAATGTAAACATACATACCTGTGTTTAAAAAAAAAGTAAAAAAAGTGTAAAAAAATATAAAAAGTACCTAAAAAAATTGAAAATGCCCTAAAATTAGGACCCCAAGAACTACAGGATAGTCAAATATTACGCATTTGCTACATTTCTCCATTTTGAAGTTTCTTCCAGTAAAAATGTCTTTGGAAGAAAATCCCATGAATATGAAATCCTTCGGGATAAAACTCACAACCAAAAACGTTAATTACATTTTGTTACAGAGAGAAGCACTTGTGTACCAAATTTCAGCCTTCAATAAGTACGGTTTTCAAAAGTCTTCAGAACCTATTTGAAAGACGACCCAGTCGAAATATGGACCATGAGGGAACATCTAATAGACACAGTCGATCATGACATACTCATGACTGAGTATGTCATGAGTATGTCATGACTGACTGACTGACTGACTCATGATCATGACTGACCTTAATTCTAACTATGTTCTAGAAAGGTTAGACATCTGAAACTTAGTACATATGTCCCTTTTGGGATGCAGAGTTCAGAAAATTCCGACTTTGGAGGTACATCCCCTAGGGGTACACATTTTGGGGGGAAAAGTTTTTTTTATAAATATATATTGTGACGGATGAGGATGGCATCGAGAGGATTGAGCAGATGTCTCGTGTTCGGTGGTATAGTGGTAGCACATCTTACCGGCAATCAGGAGGTCCGGGATCAATTT
This sequence comes from Darwinula stevensoni, assembly GCA_905338385.1. NCBI lineage: Eukaryota > Metazoa > Arthropoda > Ostracoda > Podocopida > Darwinulidae > Darwinula > Darwinula stevensoni. The sequence continues at coordinate 10,433 of CAJPEV010002839.1, read as the reverse complement.
CCGGCCATTCCTTGGTTTCTTTAGGCTTATTTTACCTTCCATGTCCCGTTTATGTTTCCCCATCCATAACGCTTTTTTGGCTTCAGTAAAACGGAGAGACATGGAACGTGGAACGTAGGCATGACTTGTCAAGCGAGACGATGAGTTCATGAAAATGCAAAATTTTATATCCATGTCTTGGGGGGATACTTTTTTGGGTCCCACCTTTTCAAGTACTTTTTTTTGTCCTGGCGTATTGAGCTACTGTGGAAAGATGCAACTTATTTCATAGCTACTTATTGGGATGCTGCAGAAAAATTCAAACTTTGGAAGTAAATGCCCTGGGGGCACAAATTTCAAAAGGGAGATGTATTCAAATCATTTTTTTTGCATCAGTTAAACAGATGAACATGGAAAGCTGAAACTTTGTATGAATGTGACTACTGAAACAAGGAGTTAAATAAAAATGTTAAGTCTCGATACATCCCCTGGGGGAATTTCTTCGAGGTGCGATGTTTTGAAGAAAAAGAATTGTAATGGCGAATTGGACAGAAATGGAAAGGTGAAACTTGGCACACGTATAAGTGACATGATATTACTGAGTTTTCATGGTGCATCCTCTCCGGTCATAGCTTTCGGGTGGGTCGGCTTTTCCAAGCATGTTTTTTCACCAGCGAAAAGGGCAAACATATAATATTGAAACTTTATGGGCATGTGGTTCACTGATGATGCATTTCGGCATAAAAAAGTTACTTTTCGGTTAAACGGGCACATATTTTGCAAAAGGCGTATTTTCCCGAATTTTCTGATAAAGGAAAACGGAGGGCTCTAGAAAGCTTAAAATTGGCAAAGAAGTACCTAATGGATTGCTGAGAAATGGAAAAATCTTTACTTTTTTTATTTAGACTATCGTGAGTTGCTGACTGACTGACATAAGTAGCTATTCGCATGCTGAGTTCAGGATGAATTCTATTTTGGTGACACATGCCATAGGGACACACCTTTTCGGGGAACGTATTTCCAAAGAGTTCTCTTTGCTTCAATCAAACGGAGTCACATGGAGACTTGAAATCTGCCAAGAACGTGACTGCTGACGCACTGAACTGAAATGTCAAACATCAAATTTCCCAAATATTTTGGGGGTTCATATTTATTGAGGAACAAACTCGTTCGACTAATATATAGAGACGATCGTGACTGACTGAGTGATTCAAGATTCAAGATAGTGATTTCAAGAGGCGATTTCGCCCATTTCGATATCACGTGTCGAGGTCGAGCGTTCCTTAATTTTAGAGTAAGCCTACCCCTTTAAAGCTAAATATTTTCGTTTTTTTTTTACTATACTATTTACTCCTAAATCTCTATCTCCGTTTGCCTCATCCAGTTTAACATCGCCGAACGTGTCGAGGTCGAGCGTTCCTTAATTTTAGAGTAAGCCTACCCCTTTAAAGCTAAATATTTTCGTTTTTTTTTTACTATACTATTTCCTTTCTGTCTAGTACCTAACGCCAACATTGCCCCCCACCTTTTTCAATATCCATGAAAGCAACCGGTTCATTCTTCAAGATAGTCACGCGCGGGGCAGCCACTACTTCGTCATCAAACGCATTCCACGTGTTCACCACTCTTCAAGTAAAGAATTCCTGTCTCAACATGAGCCCCACCTGCGGTTTGCGCAACTTAAGTCGGTTACCTCTCGTTCTCTTGCTGTCATCAAACTGGAAAAACCAACCGCACTCGACATTATCTATTCCTTTAATTATCTTGAAGCCTGGATGAGATCGCCCCTCCTTAACCTTCGTTCGAGCGAGTACAGTCGAAACAGTTCTAATCTCTCCTCGTATGATAGTCCCCTGACTGCCTTAGCGATTCTTGTGGCCCTCCACTGTACTCCCTCGAGCGCCGACAAATCGCCTTCATTTGTAGGCCTCCGAAACTGGATGCAATATTCCAACTGGGGTCTCATCAGCGCCGTATACAACGGAAGTACATCTCGCGATGTCCTACTTGCAACCGACTGACGAATGTAACCTAGAATCCTGTTGCATTTGGCCACCGTCGCTTGCGCGTGCGGGGAAAACTTGAGGTCCTTATCGATAGAAACTCCTAAATCTCTATCTCCGTTTGCCTCATCCAGTTTAACATCGCCGAACGTGTCGAGAGACCTACCTGTGTTTCGACCGACGTGGAGAACTTTACACTTACTATTATTAAACCTCATGAGCCATTCCTTGCTCCACTCGTCCAAAACACTTAAATCTCGCTCGGCTCGAGCCCTATCCGCCTCCCCCTTATGGAAAAACCAATATTTGTGTCGACGGCAAATTTACTCATCTTACCCTCTACGCCGAGATCCAAATCGTTTGTGTAGACCAAAAACAGAAGCGGTCGGAGGACCTCCTTCGACGCTTCCCCATTTATCATCACCCATTCCTCTCCGTCTGACGGAAGCAAATATATACCATTACAAGAGTATTCCCCCAAAATGGGTCGCCCCAGGGCATGTTCCTCCAAAGTCGGATTTTTTTTTAACTCTTCATCCCAAAAANTGATTCAAACACAGAAGAACGGAAGAAGTATCAACAAATTAATGAGGCTCTCCGCACAATGGTAGCTGCCTTTGCAAATCGGGATATTGTACAATTTTTGTTTGACGTTGGACGCGTCGTCAACATTAATGTCCTGTGACTGAACTTTTTCTGTCGTGATTCCCACTTTTTTGGACTTTGTGAAAATCTTCATACGATTTCTTATTTTGAATGAATATTAGCTTGTACTTGGTACTCGGCTTTTTCCTGAAGCAAACTTTCTCCCTATACCTATCCCTGTTCAACCTCCAACCATATAACACCAGAACCACCATTTTCTCAGCGGTGACATTTTTTCTTGGCGACATTTTGTCCTGGCGACATTTTGTCCGGCGACATTTTGTCCTGGCGACATTTCGTCCGCAACATTTTGTCCGCGACGTTTTGTCCGGCGACAATTTGTCTGCTCACGGCTTTTTCTATATTGACCCCATTAATCTGTCTAGAAAATGAAGATAACAGGTGATGAAGTGTCCGTGCTCATTGATTCCTATAATGAGACAATGTGAGACATATGGCAAGGTACTAGACATTCCTGTGCGGGACTATTCCAGGGAAAGGGAGAAGGGCACCTTTGTGTACTGTGAGAAAGCGAGACTTACGTCTCCATCTCGTGGCAAGGAAGACAACTTTACAATTCTCTAAAACTTCTAAGTCCATGTTGTATCAGAATGTTGTCGCTACGTTGTCGATGTCAAGAGTGTCAACATTCACTCAAGGTTGATAGCTAATGTTGCAATGACATTCGTAGAAGTGTCGCAGCAACATTCCAAGTGAAAACATTGAAGCAATGTTTTCTCAATGTTGTACAGCAACTTGCAACATAGAGCAACATAGGCAACATCTCGAAAACGTTTCATCAATATACTGTGTTACTTGGGACATTTGAAGTGTATCCTATTGGTTCCCTAGTTCCACCTAAAGTTTAGTTCAATACAGTGTCGAGTTTCTGAGAACAGGGTACGTGAGTCCCTTTCGAGCCTGAGTTGATTTTCGAGTTAGGTGCTAGGGACATTGATAGTAATTAGGGGCCAAGCCTGGGAAAATCTATTTAAAACGTAGAGACAAAATATTCATAGATTTTGTTTTGTCTGAGAAACGGACCAGTTTTTTTTCTGTTCATTAAGGTTTTTAATTCCTTTTGTATTTTTTTGTTTGTTTTGGGACTGTTATCCGAGGGTAAAAATCATTTATCATTATTTTGACGTTCTCATTCTGTTAATTGAATTTGACCATATTCTTATAATAAATCTCAATTAGATTCGGTGTGGTGATACTCTATTCTCGACTTTCAACAGGCACGAATCTCACTCACCTAAAGAATTTCTTGAAGTTTTGTCCGGTGCAGGACGTTGAGATAACATAAATAAATCCTTTAGGGAAAAGTGAATTTCCCGAATTAAATAGGAAATAAGAATTATGTCGTTCCTTTCTAGCCATTTTGATCGATTGATAAAGTCCGACCTACTGCGTCCCGTGCACGTGACATATCTGTGGAATCACTTCGACTTCTGAGGTTATTAAACTTCCATGGAGCCTTTCAGAAACGTTTCGAAAATCTGTCAATTCTCCATATTTCTCCCTCGTGGCATTCCTTCCTAAGTGACACCGGAAAAGCATTAATGTCTTTAAGTGAAATCCGCTCTCCTGTTGTCCGAACATGACGAATATTTTGTCACGAATATTTTGTTCGTTTCAACTATTCGATGTCCCGATTCCATGCGTAACGTATTGAATGGGGAATGATCCCTAGCCAACACCTGAATGCGAATTTGTATGTACCTCGGGTTCGGTCCAACAAAGTCAAAAAAGGAAAAACATCGGGGTCCCGATGTTAATATGACTTTACATTCATATCAAAAAGATCACAAAAGGAAGGATGGGACAACAGGATTCATCATGGCGTCTTCGCCCTTGGTCATTATCTGTTGTGGTGTCCTGAATATCTGGTCCCCGAAGGAGTGCCCTATCTCTTGCATCCTGTATCCTTTACCGTGATTCATCATGGCGTCATCGCGCTTGGACATTATCGGTTGTGGTGTCCTGGATATCCGTTCCGGAGAAGGTTTCTCTATCTCTCTCTTGCAACCTGTCTTTTACCGAGTACAAGGCAGAGGTCCTACGGAAACTAGCTCAGATACCATTGTAAAGGGGGGCATGGTTTCTGGTCGATTGCATGTATTATGCTTTAATATGATTCACATACATTGGTCGAACTCAACCAATTTATATAGGGTTTCAAAATCAAGTTTAAAAAGTCTGTCCCCAAAAGAAAATTAAATATAATCTCATGGATGGGCATATCTAATCGATTATTCGATGTGAAGCGATAAGTGAATACGCAGCATTATATTCAGAAACTCATTTTCCCTTTCGCGCTCTACTAGGAAGGGCAGGCATATAGCGTCTCTTTTCAGATGTGAGAAGGGTCCATGAGTTTCAATATCCATGTCCAAGATGGATGAAGAAAACGTTGCCCGGATGAAAAGCCGCTTCCATTCCATCCGTTGTCCAACCTTGTTTTTCCTTTTTTTTTATAAGGAAAGGAAATTGATGACGCATATCCTGACTTTCTTCGCTTCAAGTCGCTCGCATTTTCCTATTGACAATCCCAGTAGCAAATGAATAGACCGCTTTTATTCGGTTGATACGAATTGTTATTTTCCGTGAACTCCTTAGATACCCATCTTGGGAGTTTCACGAGAATAAGCAAAGCGGAGCAGAGTTGGAAGGAAGTCTCAACAAGTTGTAGGGAAAATGGAACGCGCTCTTCATCCCAGTTGCTACAAATTTACAGAATATTGGGACGTTTCCCTGCCCCATTATAGACCTAAATTCTTAAGAAACTAGCAAAGCGGACTGCATGATTACCTATGGTTGAATGAAAATAAATATGGAATACAAGTTCCATATTTATTCCATATGGACAGTTTCAGTAGAGATGAGGTTTCTAACGAAGATTTCACGAGAGAACCGAAGAAGGCCATTTCGCACAAGTTAATTTGGTATAAATGTTGAAAATATTGACAATAATTTTCTAGCTCCGAACTAAACGCGATTTCCAATTGGCGTCATTTTGAATGTTTCGTATTGAAATAAGTTGCCCCACAGATATGAGCAGAACGACTTCAGCATTCCTTCCTAGCAGGTAGCATTTGGGTTATGAATTAATTTGTCTCATCTGCCGATGAGCAACCGTCTTTGGTCGATCGGAAAGGTGTCGAGATCCTCCAAGTCAACGCGCGCCGTCATACGGCAAAAGTGACGCGAGAAAAACTCAACACCCATGGTTGGGAGATTCTGCCACATCCTATTCGAATGACATTTCCCCTTCCGACTACCAGCTTTTGCTCTCCCTGGACAACCACATGCGGAACCAGCAATTTAAAACACAATGGGACCTTGAAAAGGTAGTAAAGTATTTCTTCGCTTCCAAAGACAGAGATTTCTTTCGAAGTGACATTTAACATAGTTTTCCGTTGGGAAAATGTTGCACATTGTAATGGCAATTACTTTACCAAATAAATTGCGTTACCAAAGTTGTGCTTGGTCTAAATTCAACTCAAAAAAGCGAAAATCCTTTTTGGGGGTCCTGATACTTGCCCTGAGGGAACACATTTTGAGGGAATATATTTTCAAAGGAATATTATTGCTTCAATCAAATGGAGAGAGAGGGAAAGCTGAGACTTAGCATGGAAGGTGCCTACTGAGACACTGAATTCAGGTAAAATGTTAAGTTTCCAATGCATGCCCAGGTTGAATTTTTTTCGGGGTGACGTTCTTAAATAGATTTTTTTTTGTCCTAGCGTATTAGGCAGTAACAGAAAGGTGAAACTTGTCAAAAACATAACGGACGTGATACAGAGTTCAGCCAATTTTCAAAATTTATGGCGCATCTCCTCAGGGCATAGTTTCTGGGTGGGTAATCTTATTTATAGACCATCATGACTAAACGACTGACTGAGGCTAATTCTATGTCCTAGATATTATGGAAGGATGAAACGTGGTACGTGAGTTTCTATCAGGATGCAGAATTAAAAAATTCCGACTTTAGAAGTATATGCCATGGGTCAAGATTACATTTGTAAACATTTTCAAATATTTTTTTCTTTAGTTAAACGGAGAGACATGGGAAATTGAAACTTGCCATGAATATGACTCTGGATACACTCAGTTGAAAATTTTCAAGTTTGAGATGCACGCCCTGGGAGCATATTTTTGAGGGTGACGTTTTCAATGAATTCTTTTGTCAATGCGAATGGGGTAGAAATAGGTGAAACTTCGTAAACGGATAACTGTTGTGATGTTGACTTCAGGAAAAATTTAACATTTGTTGTGCACCGCCTCAGGGCATAGCTTTTGCCTTGGTCGACTATTCATCCGCGAAAAGGGCAAACGTACAAGTTTGAAACTTGGTGGACATGTAGTTCTCTCAATACAAATTTAAGTTTTAAAAAATCACTTACTAGGAAAAACCCCACAGGGCACACTTCTCCAAAAAGCGAATTTTCCTGAATCTTTTTTGATTCAATGAAACAGGAAGCGATGGAAAGTTGTAAGTTGGGGCATAACTAGCGGAGGGATAGGAATAACACTACCGTTGAATGTGTCCTCTCTGGGGGGATTATGGGAGGGTAGTATTTCCAGGGTTTTCTTTGTGCTCTCACAAACGGAAACACATGAAGAGATCTGAAGTTAGGCACACAAGGAATCGTTTAAGAAATGATTCCAATAATATGATGGATTACTAGCTAGATGGTTTGGCCGAAGGGCAAACAAACTCGCTATGGTCGGGCATTCGGCGCTCCATTTTCCAAGGTAGATATTCATTCATTCATTCATTTTCAATGCGGCAAACATATATTTAAAATGTGTGCATGTCAAAATTTGTCCTGAGAGAAAAAGAACTGATATATTCCTCGAAGTAATTATTCCAATTACTTCTCATTTACCTAACTTCAAATCTCTTCATAATCTGACCTTAGGAGTCTCATTTGAAAAGTTAGATATGCACTTAGCAATCCAAAAGGTACTCCTAGTTCCTACTTTTTTTAGTTCTCTCTTTCATTGAATAAGAGGAGTTTCTGGAAAATGCACCAATTGCCAAAAAAAATGCCTTCAAAGGTTTCACCTAAAAATAATTTTTTTTTCCTTAAATCAGTACTCGGAGAACTACGGGCATACCTAGTTTCAACGTTATCCGTTTGCTCATTTTCCTTGTGGAAAAATATATTTGAAAAGCCAACATATCCGAAAACTGTGCCCACAGCTTTCGGGGGTATGCACCACAAAACCAGATTCATCTTGTCTAAACTCACCATCACCTCAGTTATTGCTCTACCAAGTTACACACTTCTATCTCCGCCCAATTCCTTTGAGGAAAAATTATTAGAAAATGTCACCTCTCAGAAATATGCCCCTAGAGCATGCATCTGAGAATTGACATTTTTCATGAATTGAGTGTCTCAGTAGCCACGTCGATGCCAAGGTTCAGATTTCCATTCCTCTCCGTCTGACGGAAGCAAATATATACCATTACAAGAGTATTCCCCCAAAATGGGTCGCCCCAGGGCATGTTCCTCCAAAGTCGGATTTTTTTTTAACTCTTCATCCCAAAAAGTTACATGAGGACCAAGTTTCAGATCTCTAACTTCTCTAGAACATGGTTAGAATTATCGTCAGTCATCATCTATCGGACATCGTCTCGGACATCATCTAAGATTTCGCAAAAGCTTTCGATACCGTTCCTCAGAAGAGGTTGAGGGTTAAACTGGAGGCGCACGGGATCCAGGGTAAGACGAGCGAGTGGATCGGTAGCTGGTTGGCAGGACGAGAGCAACCTGTGTTGATAAATCGGGAAGTGTCTAAGGAGTTGGAGTCGCAAGCGGTGTCCCTCAAGGCGAGGTCAAACAACCGCTTCTGTTTTTGGTCTACATAAACGATTTGGATCTCGGCGGGTTAGATAAGTAAATTTGCCGACGACACCAAAATATCCTCGTGGGTCCGAAACACCTTTCCACGCAGCGGTTCCTTGACTTTTGAAAAAGATCAAAAGTCACGGACGCCAGATCCAGGGAATAAGGTCGATCAGGTCGATGCCAGAGGCGCCGATGAAGAGAATCGTTTTGCTGGCCGTGCGAGCTGGGGCGTTGTCGTGGTGCAACAAGTGGCGCCTGAGTTCCGACTTGGGGCGACCTCCGAGCAAATTTTTGAAAACTACCGGCAGGCAGTTTTCTGTGCACCATCGAGAGGTCACGGTCTTGCGTTCCACGAGTGGGACAGATGCGACGATGCCTTGCCGGGAGAAGAAAATCGCGAACGTGGTTTTTCCAGACGATTTTGCTCGTTTGACCTTGAGCGGGGGCGCATCTCCTTTTTTCGACCAAACTTCGGACTGCTCCTTTGTTTCCGGATCCGAGAAGTGGAACCATGCTTCGTCGCCGGTTACAATGTTCCGGAAGTTGGCAGAAGTCCCATCCTTGAAGTCTCCTAGGAACTGGCGTCTGAAATTGACGCGGACGTCCTTTTCCTCTTGTTTTAGCAGTCGGGGCACCCATCTGGCGGCATTCTCGCTGTACCCGAGGTGGTGGCGCAGAATTCTTCCGACCGACGTGGCATCAATTCCTAACAGCTCTTCAAGCTTTTCCAGCGTCGTTCAAGGGTCTTCGTCGATTGTCTCCTTCACACGCGCCACATTTTGATCCTCCGTCGACGTTCCGGCGTGCCCCTCGCGAGGGTCGTCCTCATCTAGTCCGAAATGTCCCGTTTCGAATCGGGCAAACCACTTCTGCACCCGGCGCAGAGTCGGGTCTTCGTCACCGAGTACCGTTTGTAGCTCTTCCGCGCAATCTTTTGCACTCAAACCGGGCCGGAAACTGAAGAAAACGATCGCGCGCAGGTGCTCTTTACTGTAAGCCGGAAATTGACTCGGACCAGCCTCACTAGTTTCTCGTTTTCTCGTCCCCATCGCTTCTTGTTGGGTTGAAAATTTTTTTTGTCAGTTAATCGATGCCACAGGAAACGCATAAAAAAAAATAATATGTCCCCGACAACGGCAAGCATCGAAATGAAGGAATTTCTGAACGGCCCCTCGCAAATGGGGATGCGTCGAAGGAGGTCGGAGTCGCAAGCGGTATCTCTCGAGGCGAGGTCCTTCGACCGCTTCTGTTTTCGGCCTACGTAAACGATTTGGATCTCGGCGTAGAGGGTACGATAAGTAAATTCGCCGACGACACCAAGATAGGTTTCTCCATAAGGGGGAAGGAGGATAGGGCTAGAGCACTTAGCTCAGTGGGCTAGAGCCGAAGCAAGAGTACGAGAGGTCGCCTTGATCAACTCAAGTTGCGCAAACCACAGGTGCGATTCAGGTCGAGACAGGAATTCTTTACTTGCAGAGTGGCGAACGCGTGGAATGCGTTAGATGACGCAGTAGTGGCTGCCCCTTCCCTGACTATTTTAAAAAAGAAACTGGTTGCTTTTATGGACAGGCAAAAAGGTGGGGGCAATGTTGAAGTTAGGGGCGAGGCAGTAAGCAACTAGGATACGCTAAATAATAATAATAATAATAAACCCAAAAATACAAAAAAAATTTAGCTTTAAGAGGATTAGGCCGACCCGAAAATTGAGAAACGCTCGACCTCGACACGTGATATCGAAATGGGTGTAATCGCCTCTTGATATCACTAACTACCTTGATACCTTCAACCACATAAGAAAAAATTCGACAAAAAAAACTGAGGCATCATGAGCCCTTTCAGTATAAACAGCATCTGAATTCTGTAAACTGCTTTCATGGGTCCACCTTTATATTGGGTTGGAGAGAAAGTCTTGCAACACTTTCTAAAACTATTTATAAAAATTTTCAAA
>CAJPEV010002838.1:0-38215 GCA_905338385.1 Darwinula stevensoni | reverse complement strand
CCTCTTCACGATGAAGTGAAATTACGGAGGTTAACATGTGTCTAGATGATGCAAGGACACTCAAAACACCCTTCCGACTCGGCTATAGACGCATTTTGATTTTGCGAACGCTTTTCAGGCGACTCTGCACGGTCGGGAAGCGAGAGATCTACATCGAAAACCCAGTTGATGTCTTTTTCTCTTGGGAAAAATAAATCGAACCGCGAAAATTGAGAGAAGTATTTCATCTCGATTTACTGATTTCTCTAAGTGTAAGAAGGTTGATTTCGGGAGACGAAGCAAATGCGTTTCAGGCATCGACTGGGAGGTGCGGTTCCGCGAGTTAACGGTAGAGGAGCAATGGGGGGAGGGGTTCAAGACGTTATTGCAAGGCTTTATGGAGAAGTGCATCCCCAAGATTTCCATAAAATCGGGCAGGCAACCGGTCTTGTTTACACATGAGACCTTGTAAAGTACTTCATGATGATTACATCATGAGGATTTCCTCATAGGATATTCGGACAACCTCATGAGAAAGTTTTGAGATCTCATGAGTTTGAATTGATGGTTTTTCATCACGGAGTGAATACGTGGAGACCCATGCTGGACACCATCTAGTACATTCAGATATGTCTGCGCATTGTATGCTATTTTTTACTGCATCGATCAGCCATCTCATTCCACAGTAAATGTTCTTTGATTAGAATATTCAGCTACTGAATTCAGAAAAACGTGAATACGAATGCATTTTTCTCTTTTGACAAAAATATTTTTCGTGAAATAAGTTGAACGGAATGGCCATCACGTTATCATACTGTATTTTCTAATACAGCAGCTGAACAACTATACGCCACTCCGACATGTTACAATTTCAACCTTGAAATAAAGAGAATTCGGTATGTTCCCCTCAAACGGTTTCATAACCAGCACCCCACACGAGGACAACACCATCAACACACGGGTATCACAAGAAAGTTTCGACAAGATGCTGCAACACTCAGGAATGGTTTTATTTCCAAGGATCGTCAGGTCACCTCGGGTAAGCCATGATTTATTGTGACCGTTTTTCTAAAGGAATATTAAATTAGGGTGTGACAAGTTTATCTTCGGTGCGTGCATTCACACTGTCGTCACTCCAGTTGTGCTCGAAAATAGCCTTCAAATAAAACTATAACATTGATGAAAGCAAAATCTATCAATTACGTACCCTTGGTGCTACCCATGAAAAGAACGAAACCCAATCAAAAATAGGCAATCAAAATAAGAATTTGTCTGACCTACATATACATCTACATACAATCTACGTAATCTACTTAAAATCTGCTACATATCTGATCTGCATAAAATACTATACTGATCGCGACTTCGGCGTTCTATTACCTTGGATTGTGATTAATTCATTCATATTTTGCGAAATGGCAAACACGTAATTAAAGTACGTCCCTATTGGAATACGTGACACATGGAGTAGAAAGTCTTGATTTTCATAAAAATCTTTACTTCTATGATTCTGAGTGCCTAACTGGTGTCCTTTTTGTACGGGTGGATAATACATTTTGATATATTGATACTTCCCTTAAATAATCCACGCTATGGAGACATATTTGAAAATTAGGATTTTTCCTCTACATAGCCATCAAATAGGTATTTCTGAGGAAAGTTTAAATTTTCTGTCTCTGTTTCGTTGGATAAAAAAAAAATCAAGAAAATGGGACAAAAAAATTGCCCTAATGGATTTTAACGAATTTTTTTTTTCTTTTGAAATGTAGTCTCAGGGAACTCCATATCACCCAGTTTTAGCCTTATACATTTCCTCTTTTTTGCTTGAGGAAAAAAGTGTATTTAGAAAAGAGACCCACCAGAAACCTGTGCTCTAGGGATACAGCATCAGGTCAGTGATGTGTGCACCAGCTACATTTCTATTTCTACCCAGTGAACTACATGCCCACAAAATTTCAGTATTATACGTTTGCTCTTTTTGCTGGTGAAAAAGCACGCTTGGAAAAACCTACCCAACCAAAAGCTATGCCCGGAGGGGATGCCCTATGATAGCGGAATACTAACTTAGATCAGTTATATCATGTCACTTATACGTTTGCCAAGTTTCACCTTTCCATTCATGTCCAATTCGCCGCAACAATTTTTTTCAAAACATCGCTCCACAATGACATTCCCCTAGGGAATCGAGTATTAAGTAGGGAAGTATCGAGACTTAAGATTTTCAACCAACACTTTGCCTCAGTAGTCACATTCATGTAAATTTTCAGTTTTCCATGTTCATCGGTTTAACTTATGCAAAAAAATAATTAAAATCATCTCTTTTTGAAATTTGTGCCCCCAGGCCATTTACTTCTAAAGGCTGAAGTTTTCTACAGAATCTCAATAGATAGTTATGTACCCAGTTTCATCTTTCCACACTAGCTCAATACGCCAGGATAAAAAAAAATACTTGAAAGCGTCGGCTCACAAAAATGTGCCGCTAGGGCATGAATCTAAAATGTTTCATTTTTCTTGAACTCATTGTCTCGGTGGGCACGTCCACGTCAAGTATCAGCTTTCTATGTCTCTCCATTTTACTTAAGCAAAATTAATGTTATGGTGGGGGAATGAGCAATGGGACATGGAAGGCATAAAAACCGAAAAGAAAAACCGCCCTGAATTAAACCCGGACCTTCGAATTACCTGTCAAAGATTCTTCTACTATACCACCGAACCCAGCACAACCGTGTCTTTCTGAATGCCATCCTCATTTGTCACAAAATATGTTGAAGAAAAACGTTTCCCCCCAAAATGTGTGCCTTCAGGGCATGTACCTCCAAAATCGGATTTTTTCTGAACTCTGCATCTCAAAAGGTGCATGTGTGCCAAGTTTCAGATTTATTACCCTTCTAGAACATGGTTAGAATTAGCGTCAGTCAGTCAGTCACGATCGTCTATATATATTAGATGTGCGCCAATATATAAATACCTACATCTAACTGCGAGTATCGAATGCAACTTGGTTAGAATTAGCGTCAGTCAGTCAGTCACGATCGTCTATATATATTAGATGTGCGCCAATATATAAATACCTACATCTAACTGTGAGTATCGAATGCAACAAACAGTTCATGAAACACTTGAACACTTGAAGTGCCTCATTTCTTTCCTCTCCTACGAGGCATCTTTAGTAGAGGAAGTGGAAGGGGCAGAATGGAATGTCACAGGTTTCCTTTTCGCCAAAATCAACAAAACAATATGCCATATCCTTTCCCCCGGTTGGATTTCGACAGAAGTTGTGATTCTCGCTCCTCACGTCTTCTGGGAACCTTGGCCAAAATCTTTCCAGTAATCCGGAGTCGCTCCACGGCAGACACGGGCGCCCGGACGCCGTCACGTTGAGAGTCCCTGCATACTCCTCTCCCTTGTGCGTCCATTTGCATTCTGTCTTGTCTGATGGAGAGAAAAATGAAACCCCGCACATCCGTTATCTTCATGAGAAAGAAAGAAATGATTCTCATCATATGAGCCAGAGATTACACGCAGACCAAATGAAAACACAATTTGACGCATTGAAATATATATTCCTGTAATTCATTCAATATGAAACGTATTATCCCGTAAGGCTTATGTCGCATTTGATGAAGCATGCAGTTTTCTCAATGAGAAAACAATCTCTACGGATTGAAAGGATTCGGAAGAGAAAACTATCGCTCCTTAGGTTTAATGGGATTACTCAAATGTTATTGATATCAGCAACATATTCGCCTCTGTTGAAGAAGTATCGAAGGTCACAATGCGCTTCATTAGGAATTCAATTCAGAAGGCCTGCAATCGGCGACTGCGAAATTGGGAAACATCTTGAATAATATTTCCATGTCCAAGCCAATGCTACACCTAAGTCGTTTTTGGCCACTTCAAGAAACAACTGATATTATGACATTTATTTACCATAAAAAAACTCTCTTGGATCATACCGATGTGTCTATTAGGGTTTTGCTCTTTTCCAACCTTGGCATGACCCATTACCAACAGATAGAACATTTGTTCGTGGACCGGAGTGAACTCACTGGGGTAGTTGGGGCACATGGAGATATCGCAGAATTCCCATTTTATTTTGGGATCGCCGACGAAGCACCAGGGTTGATTCTTCAATGTCGGGTTCCTGCAGAAGTCTTGATGAGATGCGGCATTGCCAAATCGGAAATGGTCATCGTAGGATATTTTCGGGTCGAAATCGTCAAGCTTTCCATAGGGAACAGCGTCCCATCGGAGGCAGGGCTTCCCAGTCACCGTCTTCCTCGTCGTTCCCACGTATTCCTTCCCCATCTTGGTCTGCAAACATTCCGGGTATCCCTGGGCCGGTTTACCTGTCACATTTTAGGCGTGGAAGTCTTGAAATCACTTGAATCTTAGTTACTTCCTGCTGAAGTGCTTGAAAAGTTTAAGAGAATTGGTCTTAGAAATGTGAAATGTTTCATTCTTTGGGCTTTGGTGACTATTTAGAAATATATATATTTGCACGTCAGAGTTCATCTTCAAAATTGAATGCAAGAAACGAGAAAAATATATGAAAACAAATATGCAGCAAACTGAAAGCATACCTTCGAGAGCGGAGCGCTCATACGCTTCATGGCAGTATGGGACCGTGCACTGTCCCCATCCAAAGCCACTTCCCTTTTCAGTGAAGCACCAGAGATCGTTTGCTTTCGACATTTCAAGAAAATCTGCGAGTGTATTTGAGGTTCCGACAGTGAAAGGATTGCGACAGTAGTTGTTACTATAGTCCATGAGTTGATCAGGCAATGCCAAGAAGTTCAGTACTTGGAATCGCTTGGGGTCTGACGTGAGCCAGGGTTGACACTTACGACCACGTGCATCCACGTTCTTGAATCCTGCATACTCCCATCCCTCTTTAGTCAATTTGCATTCCACGGGCTCTGAGAGTGAAAGGAAAAACGAATATTTCAACTATAAGAGTAACCTATACTATGGCGTGATCTATGACTTCAAACATGGGCATGCCTTGGGAATGTCCATGTGGCATGGGCATGAGGCATGGGACTTAGACATGAGGGACATGTCGCAAATCGTGAGAGCCAAAATGATATTCATTATGAAAATTAAAATATGAGCATGGTTCCCATCCTTCAGCGCATGTTTAAAATCGAGTACTTCTCGTATCTTGAGTCCAATAACTTCATGAAACTCATGTTAAGACGGTTCTTCGCGATTTATCACATTCAGTGTAACCTTAAAATACAAATTTTGAAAAGGGTGATAGTAATAAATTATTTTTGCAAGTTAAGAATTCCCACGTCTATCTCCAATTGTCAATGCATTAATGGAGCATATCTCATGTTCTCCATGTGTCCGAGTAACGTGAACCATTTGGAAAACGTTTTCCTTATTTGTAATTTAATTTAAATCATGAATATCATATCAACAAATCACATCACAATTCCTTTCTTAATTGTATTCCTATCGATATGACCTACCCAGGTCATTGCTAATTAATGAATTCCTCCCAGTAGGTCTTGAGATCACTCGTTTCTAATCCCTTCCATCATGATTTACGTACAGAGGAAAAAAATTCGAGGAAAGTATGTTCATCTATTTCTAGGAAAAACAGTTTCAATCAAAAAGTGAAATCCACACTTTACGGGTTATCAGGACCCAACGAGTTCTGTTCACACACCTAACCACAGCCGCTGCTCTTGTTCTGTTCCTCAGGTGAACCAACTCGTCTTTTTTTTGCTCAGCAATATAGCTCACCATAAAATTGAGTGATACCAGAAATTTACAGTATCAGCATCATGACTTCGAGCAGGATGGCAAAA
Source organism: Darwinula stevensoni (assembly GCA_905338385.1). NCBI lineage: Eukaryota > Metazoa > Arthropoda > Ostracoda > Podocopida > Darwinulidae > Darwinula > Darwinula stevensoni. The sequence continues at coordinate 32,417 of CAJPEV010002838.1, read as the reverse complement.
TACACTAGGCAGAAAATAAGACAACACATACAATGCTCTCTCCCTAGCATATCTTCGGAGACCAAAGGATCGCAGACCTTTGCGGCCAGGACAGAAGGGGATGTTGCAGAATTCCCATTCATCATATAATTCGGAAACGAAGCACCATGGCTCCTCGGCCGACGTTGGATTCCGACAATAGTTTAGGTCCTGGTTTGATACGATTTCGTAGAGGTGCTGCGGTCTTCCAATGAAGGAATAATCCCCTCTTATCACCTGCTCTCCGAAAATATTTTCAATTTTTTTGCCAATGAGAAGTTTTTTCCAATGCACGCAATTCTTTCCAGTTCGTGTTTGACTATGAGTCCCTCTGTACTCCTTCCCCATTCTCGTCATTCGGCATTCTGGATAGATCTGCAATGTCTCAACTCCATCTGTAATGAAAGTACGAGGTTTGATCAAAAAGTTCTACGACTTAATTTTTTATGACGCTATGGTGACTCTTTCTGACTGCTGATGGTTATATACTTTAAACTAGTCCTCCTCGGCATGAACACAAATTGTCCAGGGTTTCTTCAGCCACTGGAAGCATTGCTGATACTCATCTTTTTGAGTCACCAGCAGCGCTCGAGGCGCGTTCGTAATTCTGATTTAAATGTTCTAAGATTTCCTTTCTTTTGCAACTTCAACTGTTTCTGTTGTTCAACAGTTTTCAATCCCGTGCTTCATCAGCCATCCAACTCGTCGGGGTTTAGCTCCTAGTAATGTGTTTGTGTCCCCTAAATTGAAGAATGTGCTGAAATGAAGGAGATTTTAGGCATTCAAAGCAAAATTGTAAACGCGCCGCGAGCGCTGTTGATGACTCCTAAAGATGAGTGTCAGCAATGCTTCCAGCGTCTGAAGAAACGCTGGAAAATTTGTGTAGATGCCGAAGAGAACTGGTTTAAAGGATATAATCATCAGCAGTCAGAAAGAGTCACCACAGCGTCATAACAAATTAAGTCTTAGATCTTTTTCGATCAGACCTCGTATAGTGTGGAGAGAATGGGCTTTGGTAGAATCACGATGATGTCGCATCAATTGATAGCTTACAAATAAATATATTTAAATTTTTCTTTAATGACGCATTTGTAAGTGCCTCCATTTTTTTATGCTAGTACTAAATGCGGAAAATGTCTAGGCAAAAAATGTCTGGGAGGAATATGTCTGGAAGTGAAATAAATCAATTTCGAATCATATATTACTAGGTAGGTGCTACTCATGACTGCTAATTCGCGATGACCATTCTCTTGTGGAAACCTTGTTTCTTGCAGTAAATGCTAAATGGGAAGCCTGCTGCTCAATCATTCCATAATCCATTTCTTTACATATGAATCCTGACCTCGTGCACCGATTGCATTTTCATTTTCCTTGTCGATATCTATTTGACGGATTTCATGACGTCATGGTTGAGTTTTATTTCCTAAAGCACGATAGAATTTTCAGGAAAGTAAGCAAAACGGTACGTCGGACCAAGTTTTCTCTCATAGAAGGGCACATCCATGTATGCTAAGGAATCAGTTTACATAATTTCAGAGATCTATTTTCAACACATTGGCTGCTAGAGCACGAACAGGCGGATGTATTGAAATTTTCTGTGGTGGGCAATGATTTATTTTGCAGGTGTTATATTTTGAACCTTTGGTTGAGAAACTTTTCGCTTGCCGCACTCAGATTTGAACTTGGTGTGAGAATAATGTATTATATTTTGGAATTAGGGATCCTTGGCAGAGGAATTCGTTTTGGATCCAATTAAACTTCGTGCTGTCCTTACACGAACGACGGCTGTGATATTTAAAAGCATTGGCCAGTATCCATTACTTGGCTGTCTAGCGGCATCTTACTAGTATAAAGAAATACCGTATAAATGAGCATTGAAAATATGTAAGATACTTTGAAAGCGCAAGGTTTTGAGACGATCAATGCATTAACGCGGCAATCAGAATTTTGCGATGCCTGAAAGAGAAGTCGTCGCATGGTGGTCATATTTGGTATTGACATTTTAATCCATATCACTCACCCGACTTGAATGAGTCATCTGCCTCACATATCTTCTCCATTTCTTCTCGAAAACAGGAACGCACATGGCAAAATTCGCGAAGAATTTGACTTTGCTCCGCGTTGTTTGATTGAAAGAACACTTGAATGTAGCACGATGGAACGAAATCAATGCTCCGACAGTAGTTGTGGTTTTCCATGGGGAAGGCCGGAGGTAGGTTTATATGCCATTCCAGGAGTTTCGTCCACGGAAGGCATGTTACGCCAGAAATGGTCCAGTTCCTTTTGCCTATGTAATCCGTTCCGAAGGAAGACGTTGTGCATTCCCTGGATCCTAGAGGAGTAATCGGATGATCAGTCTTGTTGAATCGAAAATGAGAATTCTATGATCTCACAGCAAAAAAAATTATTTCCTCTGGCGTAGTAGAGTGCACAAAATTGAATACGTATAGTTAATTGATCTACGTATCTGGCAAATTGAAAGGGAATCGTAAATTGGAAACGAAGCACTTGTTTGTTTTTCCGTGGAATGTCAACTACTTTTATCTATGGGTATAATTGTCACTTCCAGATAGGCACTCACTTCGAGTATCACAATAGGGAATCGAACAATCCTTCACCGTTATGTTCCCGTCATCGCCATCGACGAAGCACCCTGGCATCTCAGCTGAAAATGGATTCCGACAGAAGTTCATTTCGGTGGGTGCGTCACGAAAGAAATCTCCCCAGGGCCCGGATTTCCATCTTAGGCATCGTTTCCCGGACTTCGTCACGTTCACCGTGCCCGTGTATTCCATCCCATTATTCGTCAGCAGGCATTCGTGAGAAACTAGTTCATTAAAAGATAAACATTGACGCTCGCAAAGTCTTATGGGTTTACATCTTCACACTAAAAAAATCACTTCGCGACGACGATCCGACCTTGAATTGACGCAACTTAACCGTTTCGCTCAACGAGTACACAATTGCGAAAAGGGACTCAAAGGGGAATTCCAAACTGTTGAAAAGCATTGCACATAATGACTCATTCAAAGCTCTTGTAGGTAAGCAGATGTTTCACCCAGATATAGCTTCCCACCAGTGTGAGATATGAGGAAGATACAGTTCCGAAAATCAGCAACATGACTTTCGAGCAGTTTGGAGGGAATATTCTAGCCAGACAAAGAGACAACCTCAATAATGCTCTCTCTCTAGGGTGATCATTTCCGAGCGCTTTTTCAAAATCGATTTTTTTCACATTTACTTGACTAAATGCGTGTGGATTTATATTGGGAAAAAAAGCGTTCCGACAGTTTTTATCACCCTCTGTAGTATCCTCGCAGACCAAATGATCGCAGACCTTGGCAGCCGGGGCATAAGGGGATGTCGCAGTATTCCCATTCGGCATCGGCGGAATAGTAACACCATGGCCGCTCTAGCATCGTTGGATTCCGGCAATAGTTTAGCTCCAGGCTTTTAATTATTCCACTCAAATATTTTGTGTTGGGGAAACTGGTATGGACATAGTTAACCTGCTAATATTTTAATAACATTGTGGCAATCATTGGCTTCAATAGGGGCAGATGAGGAAAAATTGGACATAGAGCGTCACCGTTGATTACAACGAATTTGCGGAACTTCTTGTCAGATGGCATTTTTCATTTCCATGAGAATTGTCGTAGGATGACGATAAAAATGCAATTCCAATAATAAAAAATATGTAATAAACATCTGCTACAGGAACGGAGGCCAGCCATAATGGAAAATTTGACACGGCACTGCAAACGTCGTTATGACAGATTTGCATAACTTTGTGGCAAACAGTATGCTTTGAGTCAATTAATAGATCAAGGGGGCCATGAAAGGTCCACATGCAAGCATAGGATATTCCCTAAGTGTTGGTAAGAAATGGTTTCGCCTCAGGATGTGTTCCGGGAGGAGTGCCATCTTGATGGATGAGGATCAGATCCATACATTGCCTGTTTTTAACTTTGAGAATTGGGAAAATTCTAAACCTGTTACTAACGCAAGTCTTTGACGATCACAGTGACCTGATCCATCTGGATCCGGTTCCTAAAAGAAGAAGGGTTCAATTAAAGAGTACGTTGTGATGCCACAGAAATAAATGTGGGGTCTTCCAAAGATGATCACGCCATGAGGATTTTCGTCAGTACATGCGAACGGCATTGTTTGTGGTCATGATGCCATGAGGGTAGCTGAAAAATCATATTTAGTTGATTTTCGCGGGGTAGATGGTATCACTAACTTTTTAACCGGGATTTGACATGAGCCATTCGTCACCGTCTTGTCTTTAATAGCGCTAGCATGAGGTTCTTCACGGGATTACATTAGACGATGCCAATGAGAATGAGAAAACGCATTTCTCTTGTCAGGTCATCATCAGAAGGGGAGTAATGATTCTGGGCTGACGAAAATCCGCTAGTAGGGATCTATGTCCCATTGCATCACGGCAAAAAAACTATCACGTATGGCTTCACATCGAAGTTCATTATTGGACACTACTTCTTTTAGAAACTCTATCTGAATGGATACCACACCGTGACCGTTAATGGTTTTTTCCTATAGGCACGCATTTTGGATGAATTCCAAACTTGGAAGCAGAGAGTGGATGGGTCGGATGATCTTCCAACAATATTGTTTTCCTCCCCATATCCATCACGAGGCAAAAGCAGTCCTTCCCAAACACTTTTAGCATCGGATCCTCATCCGTCATATTCCACATGCCCGACCCCCACCATGTCCAGATCTCAATCCTGTAGATTGAGTGTGGGTATGGGTTTTCCTAAATCGCGTGCTTAACGAAATCTGAAGGTCAAAATCTGACGAACCTCGCAGAATTTTGGAGTGCCATTCTACAAGAAGCTTTACGTATCATAATCAAATTTGCGGTCCCGTATAAATTTTCCCTTCGAACATTAGTGATCATGAACTCATGCGAAAAACCAATTTCCAATGGCTTTCATTTTTCAACCTCCCCCTTTCCTTGACTCACATGAGACACACTAAAGTTAGGTCTAGGCCCAATCAGCAGCCTTCCTTCAGGTTATCCCAGGGCCTAAATTTTTTTCAATGAGAACTCATTTCCCGACTTACTAGCCCTAAGAGGGTGAATTCATGATCTTCGAGACATCTTGTTGAGTGGGCGTAACGTAAGGCCAATCACTGGCCCATTCATCCGTTCACGAACCATTTTAAAGAGAACATATAGCGTTAGACCGATTTGAGGCCTGAACCGCGTTTCATTGCCCATTGCAGAGGGACGTGGAACGTTAGGTGAATTTGGAGTTCCTTGAACCATATCGAATAGGTTTAAGGAGGGAATGCCTACAGAATACGTGAAATCGATGGTGCGCGCCATACTGTTAATTCAGGGATGTCCAGATGAGATATTTCCATATCCCGCCGCATCGATCAATCATTGCTAACGACTGCTTCATTCTTAACTCATTTGATAACTTCAGCATAAACACGTATTGCACATAAAAGCATTGAAAACCAAACGCAGATACGAAGGTTGAATTAGTTTTGAATCTGGTCTAATTTTGGCACGAAATCCGGCAGCACTGGGGACGGTAACGGAGCCAGCAGGCTAAGCCTCATTGGATACCAAATTTTACTTTTCATGGCGAAATGATGCATCGCAAGCAACAGAAGGCATCTGTTCGTCATATTCGAGTATATGCATTTCTTATGGTTGGTCTCTTTCCCCCGAAAATACCCCAGAAATGGCTATCCAGGAGGAGAAGGAGCAAGAAAAACAATGAAATTCACATCTTCCNGATTTCGATTGGCTGCGAGTCCCTCTGTACTCCATCCCCACTGTCGTCATTAGGCATTCCACAGCTCCCTCTGCAATGAAATTGTAATGTGCAGATGTCATGGTAGCAACAGCAGAAGAGTCCAAAGAAATCATCAGTCACCAGATCCATTTTAACGAATGAAGGCCGAACCGATCGGTTCAAGCGTCGTTAGACAAAAGGGGGAAAATACATAAATGTCACTTTAATTTTTCTATTCATAACGTATATGGTATCAATCGATTCGCTACTTCCTAAACAGTTCAGTGTAACATGCATGTGGGGCAAAATATACATTTTTAAGAAGTAACAGAAAAATAGTTGTGATTAGCAAGTCATTAATTGACTATTGCAATGGCTCCAGAACATTAGAAACGGGGGAACCTGCTAATATTTTAATAACATTGTGGCAATCATTGGCTTCAATAGGGGCAGATGAGGAAAAATTGGACATAGAGCGTCACCGTTGATTACAACGAATTTGCGGAACTTCTTGTCAGATGGCATTCTTCAATTCCATGAGAATTGTCGTAGGATGAAGATAAAAATGCAATTCCAATAATAAAAAATATGTAATAAACATCTGCTACAGCAACGGAGGCCAGCCATAATGGAAAATTTGACACGGCACTGCAAACGTCGTCATGACAGATTTGCATAACTTTGTGGCAGTCAGTATACTCTGAGTCAATTAATAGATCAAGGGGGCTATGAAAGGTCAACATGCAAGGTTAGGATATTCCCTAAGTGTTGGTAAGAAATGGTTTCGCCTCAGGATGTGTTCGGGGAGGAGTGCCATCTTGATGGATGAGGATCAGATCCATACATTGCCTGTTTTTAACTTTGAGAATTGGGAAAATTCTAAACCTGTTACTAACGCAAGTCTTTGACGATCACAGTGACCTGATCCATCTGGATCCGGTTCCTAAAAGAAGAAGGGTTCAATTAAGGAGTACGTTGTGATGCCACACAAATAAATTTGGGGTCTTCCAAAGATGATCACGCCATGAGGATTGTCGTCAGTACATGCGAACGGCATTGTTTGTGGTCACGATGCCATGAGGGTAGCTGAAAAATCATATTTAGTTGATTTTTTGCGGGGAAGATGGTATAACTTTTGAACCGGATTTTGATATGAGCCATTCGTCACCGTCTTGTCTTTAAGTGGGGGTAGCAAGATGTTCTTTACGGGATTACATTAGACGATGCCAATGAAAATGAGAAAACGCATTGCTCTCGTCAGGTCATCATCATCAGAAGGGGAGTAATGATTCTGGGCTGACGAAAATCCGCTAGTAGGGATCTATGTCCCATTGCATCACGCCAGAAAAAACGATCACGTATGGCTTCACATCGAAGTTCATTATTGGACACTACTTTTTATTAGAAACTCTATCTGAATGGATACCACACCGTGACCGTAAATGTTTTCTGATAGGCACGCATTTTGGATGAATTTCAAACTTGGAAGCAGAGAGTGGATGGGTCGGATGATCTTCCAACAAGATTGTTTTCCTCCCCATATCCATCGCGATGCGAAAGTAGTCCTTCCCAAACACTTTTAGCATTGGATCCTCATCCGTCATATTCCACATGCCCGACCCCCACCATCTCCAGATCTCAATCCTGTAGATTGAGTGTGGGTATGGGTTTTCCTAAATCGCGTGCTTAACGACATCTGAAGGTCAAAATCTGACCAACCTCGCAGAATTTTCGAGTGCAATTCTATTAATACAAGAAGCTTTACGCATCGTAATCAAATTTGCGGTCCCGTATAAATTTTCCCTTCGAACATTAGTGATCATGAACTCATGCGAAAAACAAATTTCCAATGGCTTCCATTTTTCAACCTCCCCCTTTCCTTGACACACACGAGACACACTAAAGTTAGGTCTAGGCCCAATCAGCAGCCTTCCTTCAGGTTATCCCAGGGCCTAAATTTTTTTCAATGAGAACTCATTTCCTGACTTACTAGCCCTAAGAGGGTGAATTCATGATCTTCGAGACATCTTGTTGAGTGGGCGTAAAGTAAGGCCAATCACTGGACCATTCATCCGTTCACGAACCATTTTAAAGAGGACATGTAGCGGTAGACCGATTTGAGGCCTGAACCGCGTTTCATTGCCCATTGCAGAGGGACGTGGAACGTTAGGTGAATTTGGAGTTCCTTGAACCATATCGAATAGGTTTAAGGAGGGAATGCCTACAGAATACGTGAAATCGATGGTTCGCGCCATACTGTTAATTCAGGGATGTCCAGATGAGATATCTCCATATCCCGCCGCATCGATCAATCATTGCTAACGACTGCTTCATTCTTAACTCATTTGATAACTTCAGCATAAACACGTATTGCACATTAAAGCATTGAAAACCAAACGCAGATACAAAGGTTGAATTAGTCTTGAATCTGGTCTAATTTTGGCACGAAATCCGGCAGCACTGGGGACGGTAACGGAGCCAGCAGGCTAAGCCTCATTGGATACCAAATTTTACTTTTCATGGCGAAATGATGCATCGCAAGCAACAGAAGGCATCTGTTCGTCATATTCGAGTATATGCATTTCTTATGGTTGGTCTCTTCCCCCCAAAAATACCCCAGAAATGGCTATCCAGGAGGAGAAGGAGCAAGAAAAACAATGAAATTCACATCTTCCTCAAGCGTTATTCAAAGTTCTCACCAATTCCGGCAGATGGAGCCTAAAATTTGCTGGAGCGATTCTTTGTGGAGAGAGGAAGAAGTATGCCAATGGACCTTCCTCGGTGTCAGCCCCTAAACTGATTTAAAAGATATTTCCCAATTTCAGGAGTAAATTTAGCTAACCATAGTGATTTAATGCTTTTCAAATCTTAGCAATTTAACACCTTAGGTTATGTTAGGGTTAGGTTAGGGTTAGGTTAGGGTTAGGTTAGGGTTAGGTTAGGGTTAGGTTAGGGTTAGGTTAGGGTTAGGTTAGGGTTAGGTTAGGGTTAGGTTAGGGTTAGGTTAGGGTTAGGTTAGGGTTAGGTTAAGGTTAGGTTAGGGTTAGGTTAGGGTTAGGTTAGGGTTAGGTTAGGGTTAGGTTAGGGTTAGGTTAGGGTTAGGTTAGGGTTAGGTTAGGGTTAAGCTTGGACCTGATGTTAGTCACTTCCATAGAGAATGGGAAGGTTGGGCGGCGAGGTTGAGGTTGGGGCTTGAAGAGAGGGAAAATCGTTGCAAATTGGTTTTCACACTACTACATTTTTCAATGAACTGTTTAGGAAATGCTGACATCGATTGACATATAGGGAACAAACATTTTTTAAATTACCTACACGGTATTTTTAGAATTCATTTGCAATACAAAAGTTTGTTCGGGTCCATTGAAGTTCGATTACATGTACCTTGCCATCCAGGAAGAATCATGAGCGCGAGGATGGGAACCCTTTCTTGCTTTACCTATCTTGCTTTCCTACATAACGCATATTGAGTCTTTCTTGTCTAGCCTGGGTATACATTGTGGATTGGTCGATGCAATGAGAAATTTCGTCTATTGTCTTCTGTTTAGTTATATGCAATTAAAAATTGGGGCGGAATTTTTGGCCCACCCTGTGTATTTTCTTCAGTCAAACGGAGAGACATAGAAAGCTGAAACTTGGTATGGACGTGCCTATTAAGACGCATAGTTCACAGAAAACGACAATTTTTAGATGCATGCCCTGGGGGCATATTTCTGGGGTGTGACGTTTAAAAAAATATTTTTTCCTCCTACCAAATTTGGCAGAGATAGACAGGTGAAACTTGATGAATGGGTACCTCTTGATAATTCAGAAATATTTTGAATTCGGAGGAAAATGGGGGGGCCCTGGGGTTTTTCATTTTAGGGAGTTTTTGCCCTGGGGTTTTACATTTTACATGTTACATTTTAGGGAGAGATATTAATTTTTTTTGATACAGTCGAACGAATGAACATGGACAGCTGTAACTCAACATGGACGTGCCTACCCCTACTATGAGTTAAGGGAAAATGCCGAGTTTCAGGAGCATGCCTTGGAAGCATTTTTCTTGGGGATGACATAAAAAAAAATAATTTTTTGTCCTACTGCATTGGGAAGAAAAAGAAAGCTGAAACCTGGCACACCAATGGCTGATGTGTTGAGTTCAGAAAAAATAAAAGTTCGTGGTGGATGCCCTAAGGGCACAGCTATTGGCTGCGTTGGCTTTCCGAATGTTTTTTTTTGCGCCAGCGAAAAGATCAAATGGATAAGGCTGAACCTTGGTGAGCCTGTAGTTCTCCCAGTGGCGATTTCAGTAGAAATGCTAATTTGTATGTTAAACTCCTCCGCAAATTTTTTTGCAAAACACACGTTCCAGAATCCTTTCTGTTCAAACAAAAAATATATCTGAAGAAACTCAAATCTTCGAATAAACGGAGAACCTATTTCAATGAAAATATCAGTTCGTTGTCTCTCAGGACCTATTTTAACAGGCACAAACTTTTAAGAAGTTTTAGCCACCTTGATAATAAATTAAAGGTTGAATCACTAACCTGGAAAATGGAGCGCAGGTATACGCAGGTATATGCCTTCAAGGCGTATTGATTCAGGTGACGTTTAAAAATAATTTATTTCACTTCAGCCAAAGCAAAGACGTACAAAGTTGAAAATGGACGTGAAAATGCCTATTGATGCGCTAATATCCAGGATTCAGATTTCAAATGTGTGCCTGGGGGCACATTTTCCCATGGCAAAGTTTTACAAATTTCTCTTCCTTTCAAAGGGAAATACTTGAATATTTGAAAATGAGTATGAAAGTGATAGTGATATGCTAATTTTTAAAAATCTTCACTTTGGAGATGTATTTTCTGGGGGCACAATTTCTTTTTTTTTAGGGGGGGATGTTTTCAAAAAAAAAATTGCGTCAGGGTAGCGGATTTTTTTAAAGATAGGACTGGGATAAACAAATATAGATAAAATCTTCATTTTGCTTTGCACAACCTAGGGCATATATATTTGCTTCCAAAAAGTTATCCACATTTTTTGCCACAATACTAAAGGTTATTTGTTAACGGGAAGAATGAGTAAACAATTACGCTTAGGGAAAGCTGGTTCTTATAGTCTTGCTATAAAAGGCGGTCCATTGAGAATGAATTCTGAAGTGACAGTTTTGGGGCTACAAAGAATGGGATTAATATCCCTACCATTAGACTGAAAATCACTTCGCACAAGCAGGAGTTGCTTAAACTCGTGATAAAAAAATCCTAATGATCCAAGGAGTTTTACGGATTTGTAGTTATGAGAATCAATAAGTCATGCTTTAAATGTATCATTATCAACCTTTTATGGAGCGAACCGCGCCGAAGGAGCCATCATAGAGATTTGCTTGCCCAAAGATTAAACAAATTCGCTAGTGCTGTATATAAACGATCGTGATTGAGAGAGTGAGTGACCGATGCTAATTCTATGTTCTAGAGGAGCTAGAAATCCGAAACTTGTTACACAAGTATCTTTTGGGATGCAGTGTTCAGAAAAAAATCCGACTTAGAAGGGACATGCCTTGGGGGAGAAAATATATAATTCTGGAAACATCTTCCCCCTATTTGGGGGGGAAGTTTTTAAATTGGATATTTGTTTCAGTCAAACGGAGAGACAAAGTGCGATCTTCTATATCAGAGGTTGATGTGTAATGGACATGCCTCTAGGGTTTCTTATTCTGCAATTTAAAAGTTTTGTACTTCAAAAAAGGCAAGTCATTTTCTTCAAATATCATACTTCAGTGGGGGAACTGAATATTTCATTCTTACAATAACGAGGACTTGTTTTCGAACATGTAAAGAGGGTAAATTTATATTCCCAGTGTTTTTAATAATACCGGTGATCAAGTTTCTTTCTCGTTTTGTTTACCTCTAGATGGATAAATGCTTTAGTAACCTGTCAATAGTAGGTCAATTCATAGATGTCCATATGTGGGAATAAGGCTTCCCTCACCAGGGACAATTTGGGCATCGTCATCTCTGTACATGCTGAACGTAGTCTGTGGGCTGCTTGGCCTATAGCTTAGTTCCAGTAGCTTTGTCGCGAGACTTTTTGAGCCAATCATTAACAGACGATGGCATGTGCAGAGAGACTTCAGCTGGGTTTGTCCTTGGAATGGGTGGTACTTCCAAGTTCTATCTAGGAATCCTGGAACGCTAGGTTGACCGCAGAAATAGGTTATAACAACTGTTGATCCTCTAGGCCTGCCGTGCAATTGGACTTCAGCTGGGTTTGTCCTTGGAATGGGTAGTACTTCCAAGTTCTATCTAATACTCCTGGCACGCTAGGATGACCACAGAAACAGGTTATAACAGCTGTTGATGCTCTAGGCCGGCCATGCACCCCCTGACGAAGCCGGTCGAAAAGCGTCAAAAATCTAGTCTAGAGCTTCGCTTTCTTTTCCTTTATGGCCTTCTTCCACCTGGACCCCCTTTTCTGCCTGGCTTTTCACATTAGTCTCGATTTTCCTGTCGAGGTACTCGCGTGGGTGCTGAGCCATGGCTGTTCAAGGGCTAGCCCTTCTATCAGTGATTGTCCATCTTATTATGTTTGGCTTGGAAGGGGGCAATTTAAACGCATTGCCCTTCCAGTCTCTTCCGCAAGTGTGCCAATTTTATTGGCTTTGAAACATCGATCTATATATATATATATATATATAAGAAATAACTTTAAGAAATAACTAAAGGTTTACCTATAAGAAATAGCTATAGGTTTCCTATAGGACATTTCCGTAAGGGCTTCCTCAAGTAATGAATTGCGAAGCTTTTGTCTTCCGTTGGTTTCAATGCGTCATCGAAAAGGGACAGGAGGCGACTTCGCTTTCAGGCACGTCAGCATAACCAAATCTGTGAAAAGAGGAATTCGAGGTTCATGTGGAGTGTGTGGTGGACGGTTGAAGAGAGAAACGTTTGCAGCAAGTGTAAGGGGACTTCTTTATTTTTTCACTACATAATATTTTTGGGATTTAGGGAATACTTATGGGCAATACTCATGGTCAAGTGTACAGCAACTTTACCACTTCTTCTTATCCCTTAATGTCTTCAATGGCGGCGATCTACAATGTTGCCATTACATGCTTGAGCTCTTCGACTCCGGTGAAAGGGGATGAAGCTTCATCACTCTTCAAAATGCAGTTGAAGTTCTCTTTCCCTTCGTTGTACCTATTGAGATGATCCGATGCACCGCCACTCGGTTAGCCTTATGGCCTAATATCAGTTCTCTAGGTTCCCATTTCGCCGTCACCTCGTTGGACTTCATGTATATATGGTTAATGTTTTCGACATTTCCAATGCTGATGTTTAGTACCGCAATAAAGTTTTGCACGGTAAAATGGCCATTCACCAGAATCATATGTCCGATTCGGCCAACATGCATAGGATTTACAACAGTCTCAAGCAGGTGGCCACGCTCAAACTTTCAAGGATTCTTGGCTGCCTCGAAATTTCTTGCACCTATCTAATAGGGTAAAAGACCGAGTGATGGACCGGTCCCCAGTGATGGGCCACAGCACATAAAAATTCTAATAGCTAAGCTTCTATAGGAAGCCTACCCATGTTGTGACATATGCTAGCAGCATTAAAGCACATAGACACTTCAGAGGTGTTCATGGAACAATTGCCTAGTTTTTTGAATTTTCCTGCAAAGTGGCCCATCACTGAGTACCCGCCATTAACAGGCCCATCATTGGGTCTTTTACCCTACACTTTTCCTGGATAATCAGTCTTTGTCTCGATAGGCAACTGTGCTTATAATCTTGAGAAAATATCAGCCACCCTCACGTTCTCTTTCACATGAAATCATATAATACAAGTTTGTTCAGCCACTGCGGACGCAGGATCAAACGCCACGTTCATCACACTAATTGGAGTATGCGCAAGGCTTCCCAGTCTTGCCGTTGATCGCATTGAGAATGGAGACTGTCTGATTAGCTTTTCAGACTATTTTCCGCTCTTTGATTCTCTATGATAATGCAGGGAAATAATGAAGCACACTCAAGGACAGCAATGATTCATTTAAAAAAAATTTCGAAAAAAAAAACAAATGCTCTCCCACGACCATTTTTGTAATCACTCCCAAACGCTTGTTTTCTTCAAGCTTCAGATTTCAAAATCAAGGAATAAAATGCAGGAAAAATACCATGCGAACGCAATATGTTTATTTCAAGCATAGGAAAATCAGAAGCAAACAACAAATAGAACAAAAATGAAGGAATGATGAAGGAATTCAAGGTACGGCACACCATTGGGCATCCGCGGTGTTGGGAAAGATGAAGCTGTACACGTAACCTGCAATGTGGAAAAAATGATATTGATGTAAGCATAATACTAATTTCCACACGATATTTTAGAGTTATAAAAGTACGTACTAAATGTACTGGTGAACACAGCGCCATATTGAGGTGAACAATATGCGTCCCTCACGTACGAAGCAATACCAACGCTCAGGTAAATTCCTGAGGAAGTTCGATACATCAGCGATCCCCCAGAATCACCCTGGAAATAAATTCATCAGTGACCCAATCACAAATGCTTTTTGCATTTCATTCTAAGTGCGTTTTACTTAGTAGTCGTTAGCTTACATTGCAGACGTTTCTCCCAGAAGCCTGGATACATACATATTTGTTGTTTACGCGAGAACCCCAAATGCTCTGACAAGTTTGCAGACTCATTACTTTCACCGTTGCTTCCATCAAAGCTGTCGGGGTGGCACTGCTACTTGAAAAATTTTGTAAAGGTCTTCAAATTCAGAATATGAGTCATCCAACTACCTGCAACCCATCTTCTACGCACTTCCTGAATTGCGGCCCCATCCTGCAATTGTAACCACTCAATTGCCACTGGGATTGCCAGAGGAGAGACAAATGGGACGGATGTTTGGGAAAGCTGCGAAGTTCACAGGAGTTTGAAGTTTCAGAAGGGCGACATCGTTCTGAGTTGGATTCGGAATATAATTGGGATGCATGATGGCTCGTGCTGGAATCTGGATGGATTTACCTGCCGGCCATTGATACATGTTCGAGGATCCCAGAGTCACGTAAAATGTTCCATATAGGCTACAGCAATGGGATGTAGGAGATGGCTCATCATTCTCCGCAGATGAAGGCTCAGTCAAGAAATACGTTCCAAAATATTCTTACTTTGATGACACGCAATGAGCAGCAGTAAGGACGTAGCGATCGTTGATGAGGGCCGACGTGCAGGCGAAATTGCTCCTTGCCGTCCCCATCCATCCTATCCACGGATACTTCCTCTGACTGGGAACGGGAGTTCCTCCTATGATTCGGTCGAAGTCCGTCACATTTGTAGGACAGTCATCAGACCTCTTTCCCGTTGCCGTTTGAGAAAGTCCGCAATCTAGCGATGTGAATGCATTAAGCACTCGTAAAAACAGTAATCGCTATATTCTTAAAGGTTTCCATGAAGAAGCTCTGTGTTTTTGAACTTACAGCAGGCTAAGGCTCTTGATCCTGAAAATGAAAAGAACACAAGGTGAGGAAAGTTGTAGAAATGGTGTTTTGGGAGTCGTAAACATTTTTCAAGTTCCCTGAAGTAATATTCCCTAACCCATCAGGGAGACTGCATAGTACAGACCGATTAATTTCTCATGAGATTCTTCATTTCTCGCAAGGAAGCAGATTTACACTGGCAACATCACGGTATCCGTTTCCAGCTTTAAGTACTGCGGAAATAAGTGAAAACGCCTTCCATGGAATGGAAGTTCCTGATGTATGTCGGAAATATAGAATAATATTTTTTCATGGATTCTTCTAAATCTGCATGATTCAATGACTTTCAGAAATTTATTTACTCCATATTAACCTGCAAAAAGTACTTCCTCCGTATACAGATAAGTGCAATGCGAAGGCCCCTGATAAGAAATGTCATAGCCATCATTGTTCATAGTCATTTTTTTAATATGACAACCCATTTCATATACGCCAATATTTAACGTACTTTAAACTGTACTGGTACTAAACAGAATCGGTAAAGGTTTCTGAAGAAATAGAGAAAGAATTGGAAGAGGAAACTTTGTGCAATATATACGCATGGATGATGAACCCACAATTTCAGGGAATGAATCTAATTTCTAAGAAATTTCGAGAGAACTACATATGTATTCGTTTCAGGTACGGTAATGTTATACCGACTGAACAGTACCTGGGATATCAAGCGATTCCAATAATGAGGGAGAAGTCTCAAAACTTCCACTCTCCTCACCCTGTGGAAATGGGAATGAGCGTAAACCTCCTGGAACATCCAATTAACTTTAATACCATTCCCCGCACGAAAAGAAAGACTCTGACTGAACCTGAGTATGGGCCGAGAAAGTGAGGAAGAAAAATAAGACGGAGATGGGAGACGCTTCCATGCTTGCAACGAAGTCGATGCAAAAGTTGACAAGACCGTTCTACTATGGAACCAACCGTAATTTGCTGAATTTATACCCTAGATCCTGACCTCATACATGCGCCTCCCCGAAGCCACATTATTGCCACGTGCCCAGGTGCTTTGGCAGTAGCTTTTGGCATCAGCTTGCGTCACACGTAATCCGCAGATGTGGACATTCTGGAACTTGGATCTGTCGAGGATCCGGAACGTGTAGCCAATATTGATGTTATATTTTCAGTTTTCCTCGTTGTCATGGGCCAGTGTAAGAATCGCCTTGAATGATGCAAAACTATTCCATTAGCTCGCATTTCACTTTTTCTACATGGTGACAAATTAGTTCCGTCCCTACAATGTGTTTTTTTTCTGTACTAATTCTGATTAAAGAAATAAAGCGAATTTCATAAAACATAATCAACACGTTCGGTAACTTTTAATCAACGAGTTATGAAAAATGCCCACCTCACGCTTTCACACAAGTCTCAGGACGAACACTCTAGACGAGGTGTGAATCAAGGAGAGTCTTCAGAGTTATCCTTCCATATTTCGTGAAAAAGAAGAGATTAAGCTAGTTATTGGCATGAATGCTTAAGCGAAACCATAGCAGAAATTGCTTGCGAGGACTCTTAACACTCCAACGAACTAGATAGGCTATCGTAAGCTGTTCTCACTTTTGAAAATAGGGTCATAATTTATTCGTCATCCTGAATATTCTGAAGATCGAATACCAATTGGCATTACGGCGTCCTCCGAATTATGTACCAAGCGTAAAACAAAAATATTCTTCATGTCACTTCCTAGGTAACATTCGTAGAGGAGAATGTTTATTCTCGGCTCAAAGAGGCAGGCTCTTCGACGTTCAAGGTTCTTGGTACAACTTTAAAAATGACGCGTAATTTTGATGCCGTTTGACCACCAATACACGTCGTTCTTGAAGGGTTGAATGTTGAAAGTTAATGGAATTTTGATATCCATAAAAATTTAAAGGTTCACATAACTGACGCCAGAAGGGGCCAAAGTAGCCGCTATGGTGAGTCAAATACCCATATTGCTGGAATTAATCTCCAAATCTTTCTTTGCGGTGCCTGATCTTTTCCTCCACAGAAGAAGGCATTCCAATTCTTCAAGAAATCGGTTTCACGAGGTAAGCCAGTCCAAGGAGTTTCCGGAAAACTCTGTCTCGCCTAGTTACATTATAAGAATAGATGAACGAGGGCACTGCATTTCTTATCCTTACAGTCGAAACATATTCATGGAGTATAAGTCTCTATGTCCTATAAGACCCTAAAGCGCTGCTTTAGGGTCTTATAGGACGCCTAATCTATAAGATTCAGGGAAGATTTTTTGGGTATTACCCAAAATAAAAATGTTTGGCTATAACCCAGGCATTACGATGGAAAATGAGACCGGTGTCAATACTGGCGCAGTATTTTGGTGTAGATCAATTACCGTTTAGGGGTTTTTCCCATGGTAGGGGCACTTGCATCTAATATATATAGACGATCGTGACTGACTGATTGACGCTAATTCTAACCATGTTCTAGAAGGGTTAGAAATCTGAAACTTGGTACACATGTACCTTTTGGGATGCAGAGTTCAGAAAAAATCCCACTTTGGAGGTACATGCCCTGGGGGGAACCTATTTTCTTGAATATATTTTGTGACAGATAAGAAAGGCATTCAGAGAAGGAACTGGATACGCTGCGTTCAGTGGTGAAGTAGGTACATAGGTTTCCTAAAGAATATATAGGAATCCTATAAGACATTTTAGTAAGGGATCTTCAATAAACCCAGACGTCTCATTGAAACCATATATTTTCTTTTTCATTTCCTGTCCTTCAAATGAGTGTAAGGAGTGCTAGGTTGTACTGTATAACTTACTTGTTCGCTAATGTAAACCCTAACGTTCCAACTTTGAGGTCATTTGGTGAGTCATGTGGAAAGTGGCTATAAATAATGCATGGAAACAATTATTTACAATTATTTGTTTGATGATCATTTCCAGTGATGTTTTCCCAGCTCAAGAAGCACCATCGCTTCCGGTGCGTTGCGTGGCAGACCCAAGAGCCATTTCAAATGCTGTGATTGAATCATTTCCATCTTCTTGGATCGACCAGGCCCGTAGAGAATTTGGCCCCAGAGCTCAGAACCATACAACAGCATTGAAATTACACCTCAAACAGGTGTAGGAGAAGTTTGGGCGGCAGATCCTTCAGAGCTCTCATAGCAGGTTGGGCTCTAAAAATCGCTCTTCTCGCCAGCAATAGTCTTTCGTTCAGTGCCTCATTCCAGCCACCAGTTTGTGCGAACATGATACCCAAATAGTTTAAGTTGGCGACTACCTCAACTTCTTTCCCATCGTACTTCCAACTTTCCGTCCTCCGTCTTCTTTGTCCTTCGCTGAATATCATGATCTTCGTTTTCTTAACATTTACTTTTAGCTTCCAGGATTCGCAATAACGGAGGAGTGCGTCCAGTGCTCTATGCAGTCCTATAGGAGACTGAGCCATAATTGCCAGATTATCAGCATACATGAAGCAAGGGACGGGTCGTTCATGGAGGTGCGGAGGGTGTGTCTCTTCTGCCATCAATGCGTCTGGGAGGTCGTTCACAAATAGGGAGAATAGGAGAGGGGAAATTTGACTTCCTTGTTTCACTCCTATAGTGGAAGGGAACTCCTCACAACACGACCACTGTGTGACCAGAACGCTGCTATATAATCTACTACACTTTGCCCCGTCTCCGATATGTAGGTCCAGCTTCCCGCCGACGAGTTTATGTATCTTCCATTTAGAAGTTTAAGATCCGTGGCCATACAAAGAGCCAAAAGCCTCCTTCCGTCCTCATCCACGACTTTATCTTCGCATTTCCTGTGTGGTGCAATGAGTTCATGCAAATTTATGAAGCAACGGTCCTTTTAGTCAGTCCCGTAGATCTCTCGAGATCCTGCCTCTCCCAGTTCCCCGAATGTGACAGCGGCTAACGAGTGAGACTCCGAATCCCCTAATTTTTCAAGAACAACCCTGAAGAACTGATACGATACATGCGTAGTACGTCAACCAAACTTATCGCGATTGTTACCTTCAAAAGTGTGGAGGTTTCTTTTACCTTCATTCTGATTTCGTAGGAACGTATTGCTTCGTGAAACAATGTTTCTTGCCATGAAATTCAAATTCGTCCCTCTTGTTCTTTCCAGTATTTTATCCACACACCCTCGGATTCGCACACGAAAAAGGTTTTTCATCACAGAATGCACCCTTTGGAAATTCCCTTCCGATTGCTGCATCAGACTTTGAATCGCTGAATTAACTGCACCTGAGGCAGGGTTTCTTCTCAATTCTCTCATCACCTATGCGCAAATTTTGATGGGGTGTGGAGTCTACACTTCCTCATTACTCATTCCAAGCCATTTCAGTGCTAAAACCAAACTGTTACAACGAAATGTATTTTTCACATTCTTGGGGATGTGGAAAACAAGGGGAGAGACATGTGCGATTGTGAGCTCCACGTCATTCGCAGACTGGAAGTCTCCAGATCTAGACACCCAGATCGTCTGGATGCGACTGCCATTACGGTGATTCCGCCAGATACGTATGCTTTTCATCTTTTCCTCATGGTCGCGTCGCTTTTACTGGAAATATTGTGATTCCTGTAAAGCACATTCATTCGCATGTCTTATAACGTTGCCATGGCAGGGACACTCGATACGAGTCGGGAGCGAGCGAATGCGTAATGGGAGACCTCAGAGAAAAAACAGGTATTTTATCGCTCCGATCTGCAATCAAGTATCTAGTCGAGAGCGGATCTTGAGGTGTGATCACACAGCCCGGACATTATAATATCATTCCAGTCGCCGAAATTTAGCCTTATTGCAAATGAAAATTGGAATATTTCTCGGCGATTAGATCCAAGAAATATCGCCTTAAGGCATAAGCTTTGAATTGACATCTCACTCATGAAAATCTATTCAGCCGTCTAGGAGGAGATCTCCCGGAATGGCAGCCTGAATCGGGCAGATTATCCTCTTATGCATTATGCATATGTATTTTGATGAAAGATGGCCGGGCATCGAAATCAAATAACCCATCCTTAAGAAAGAGGTGTTTTCAGTGTTTAAGGAAATCATCGGGAGTTACACATTTCTCAATATTACTGTCTTGCACGGTTTCCCATTTCACAGACACGGCTCGCCACTCTGTCATATGTTGCTTGTTAATGCCATTTACTCTGAACCATTTCTCACGAAAATACGTTTTTGCGTAATCAGTAAGACTTCTATCGCCTCCATTGTGGCAAATGCGTCATCACAGACCTGGAGTTCTCGAGCTTAGAGGCCTAAGCGGGCTGCAGAGCGGCCATGTCAGTCCAACCAGATCCGCGTCTCGGAGCAGCAAAGCTCGGTCGACGATCGTGTTCCAGGTCGAGTGCGGGCCCGAATCAGGCCCGATCGTGTTTAAACTCAGGGTAATCAACACGTGCAGGCCTCTGACACGCAGAAAGACAAGGGAGACGTGTAGAAACCACGTTTGCAGCGTACATTTTGGATTTTTGGCCCAATAAGTATCGCCTCCAGGTTATGAGGTTTTGATTTTTTTGGTTAATAGGCTTTGGTAGTGCGTATTACCTTTCTTCAACCCCTTCCAGACGCAAAAATTCAAATTCCTCGTATTCCTCTCTGAGAGCATCAAGAGCAACGAAATTTGGCATGATTCTTCTTCTCTCACCGCAGAATCGCTCCAACAAATTTGGAGCGCCATCTCTCGGGGTTGTGGAGAAAGCTGAATTTCGTTTTTGGGAGATATGAATTTCAATCCTTTTTTTCTCTCCCCACCCCCCTGGGTGGGGAGAGAACCGACTCTTGGGGGACTCCGAGAACCCCACTCTTGGGGGGTTCTCGGAGGAAAGAGACCAACCATAAGAAAGATATTGACGAAAAGTGGCTTTTTCGCTGTTTGGAATGCTCCATTTCGCCATTAAAAAAATTAAATTAGCTGTCGTTCAATTAGTCTTAGAGTAATTCCTCCAGGACCGTCCCCCAGTGTTGCTGGAAACTGTGCTGAAATTATGCCTGATTCAAGACTGTTTCAACCTTCATATTGGCATCTGGATCTTCTTTTTTAATGTATGAGGCATTTTTATGAAGAAAAGGAAAACGATTGAAAATTGGTTTTTACATTACTTCATTTCTCTGTTATTAAATCATCAGTAATCTCAGAGGGGGGTTTCACGGAATAACACACAGAATAGCCTCTTATGTATTTCAAGAAAGGATAAGTTCTCATTGCTCATTCAAAAATAATCTCTTATCGTTTTTGGGTATCGAAGTCATTTTCCATAGTGGAGTATCTGCAACCTAGTAAATTCGAGCCCACCATCGGCAAAAAAATTTCCACCAAAAATTAAATAAAATTGACGTCACATGCTGAAGAAAATTGCAAAAGTGCATCAATTGCTGGATGCAATTCTGACAGGGCAGCTGATTATGAGGAAAAGTGTCCAAATTACACCATAAATGGCTATGAAATGCCAGACCCAGGATCGAAAAATTATTTCCTTACATCACCGCATTTTTTTAATCACTAATATATTGCAACTTAAATGACGTTCTGCCTGTTGCAAGATAATTGTTTCAACTTTTTACACACTCTGTCCCTTCCCTTTTAGAATCAAGAGACTTAAACTGCTTAAACAACGGGGAAGAGGTCTGATGACATCCCGACGGATGTGACACAGTTGGACTTCGACCGAATCATCGGTGGAACACCCGTTCCCAGTCAGAGGAAATATCCGTGGGTGGGATGGATGGGGACGGCCAAGAATAATTTCATCTGCACGTTGGCCCTCAACAACGATCGCTACATGCTCACTGCTGCTCATTGCATACAATCAAAGTGAGGATATTTTTAGACGAATATTTTGATGGTGTCTGAATTTGCGATAAATCATTTCCTATATCCCACGGCTCTAGCCTAGCCGGGACATTTTACGTGACCCTGGGATCCAAGAACTTATTTCAATTGCCAGCAGGTCAATCCATCCAGATTGCAGCCAAAGCCATCAGGCACCCCAATTATAATACCCAGACTCTTCAGAACGATATCGCCCTTCTGAAACTTCAGACTCCCTTGAACTTCGTAGCTTACCCAAACATCCGTCCCATATGTCTCGACTCTGCCAACCCCCGTGCCAATTCCGTGGTAACAATCGTGGGATGGGGCCTCACTTCAGGAAGTGAGTTTACTGTGCATTGGAAAAGGTTGGATGATTCACTTAATGAATTTTAAGATCTTGAACCTTCCTTCAGGTAGCAATAATATCCCGATGACTTTGATGGAAACGACAGTGAACGTATTGAGTCTTCCGACATGTCAGGGCATTTGGGGTAGTAGCATCAACAGCAACTAAGTTTGTGTGCGAGCCACTGGGAAAAATATCTGTAATGTAAGCAAGAGATTCATATCAAAATATCATATATGACGGAACCGCCTCGTATTTGCGATGACATAATTGTTCAATATCTTTTCAGGGTGATTCTGGCGGATCGCTCATGTACAAAACTTCTCGAGGGTATTACCAGAGTGCCGGGGTTGCTTCGTTCGTTGCTGGTTCCTAATGTTTGACGGAATATGGTGGTGTTTTCACGAGTACCGCCAGTACGTTCTGCCAGACTTTCAAAACATGTTTGCATTTCCTCTTCTTCCCTCACTTTTCTAATGCTTTCCGAATTCCAGGTTTCCTGAACAGCTTCATCCTTCCCAACACTCGGGACGCCCAATGGTGTGCAACACCTTGAATTTTTCCATGATTTCCGGTTTTTCATCTTCATGTTCCATGCTTGAAATATATATTTCGGCATCATGGCACTTCTGGTATTGTTTTCTTATTTCATCCTCCTACTTGAAGCTTGAGGAAATCTCGTGTTGGAGTGCTCAGAAATTTGGCATTAGGAGAACCAACGGTCAGTATGAAAGTTCGTTGCTATTTTCAAATGTATGGGCTTAAGTAAAGTCCTTAGAATTTTACCACCTAACCATCACATGGTTAGGTGGTAAATGATATAGGGAATTCTATAGGTTCTATAGGGAATTCCATTGGCTTTATTGGGAACCATATACGTCCCAAACTGAATCCTATGGGGTCTGTAGGAACCTATAGCATTCATATGTGTTCCTATAGGTTCCTATAGGAGCCTATTTTCATTAGGCATTTTCGTAAGGGATTTACACTATACTTTAGACTTACAGTAAGATTTACAGTATTCTGGAAGTACCTAACAAAGTCACCTGACTTTGAGTAATGTTAGCATATAACACAATTAATTGCTGCCACAAGCTGGATCCAGAAGAGATCCGGATTTAAAATAGACACATATGTTGAACTTCACAATCCAATCCAAAGCATCTGTCCACCTGGTGATGATGTCTCTTGGGGTAGGCGCTCGTGAAGGCCAGGATCGAGGGTATAAATATTGTATTCTGCGTCAGGTCAAGTGCCAGAATGGCCCCATCAACATTTCGGTCAACATTTTTACAATCATGGATGGTTTTTCCTTCTTCGTCTTTCTTCTCCGTCCTCCTCCTCATCTTATTGTCCGCCCATGTTCAAGTCCAGCCAGAGTCTTCATTCCATAGGGGGATTTGTTTAATGTTAATTCGATTAAGAAAGTGGTTCATGTTAGTTTCCACTCCTATTGGTTGCCGAGAATTGAGGTTTACAGAATCTTCCATCATTGTTGAGATTGCTAGATTTTCCAGGCACTCTCTAGTTGGCATAACAACCCGAACAGTGAAGCGAAGTTCGTATTTTCCTAATCATGAACCATGATATTCCTGGCCTTCTATTTTGAGGACACATGTACTATATGTAGATGTCGGGCCAAAAAAAAAAGCATAGCTATCATTTTGGCAATCTGCTTGCATGCAACCGATTTTGATTACATTTGTTATACCATTTGGTGACTCAATTAGAGTTTGTGTGCCAAGTTTCAACTATATATACCGAATTTTCTTAGATTGGCAATTAATTTACATTTCATCATCAAAAAAGTTAGTGTTCATTTTTCTTTCAGCTTTAAATGCTCACAGCTGACAGAAACAAACAAGTAAGCAAACAGAACAAAAACAGATGCACAAATGCCAAACACGTAAGCACACAATTTGGTTTAGTGACGTACATTTCGACTGAAAAGTTGCTCAATGTGCCCTCCATTTTGTTGAACCCAAGCCTGTAGTCTGGGACACCACAGATCAATGGCTCGGTGAATAAATCTTTGAAGCAGTGCTCCTGATATTTCTTTGTAGCATCATGCAGGGCTGGAAGGTCAACGAATTCGAACCTCCTTTTCATCCCGGCCTCCGGGTTATACGATATTTTTGACAGCACATTTTGTAGTTGGTGATCAGGAAATAATTACAAATCCTGTGATTCTGAAGCCAGATGGCTGAAATTTGGCATGCACACTCCAATTGTGTCACCCTATAAGCCGACAAATTTTAATAAAAATCGACAGCCTACAAAGAATTGACGACCGTTCAGAAATGATAGCTTTTTTTTGGCCCACCCTGTAGGTACATGCCTGAACGCCGTCCGACATGTAGAATGCGGGGCATATCTGGATTATGAAATGCAACTCTTCGATGTCCCTTCTGCCCAACCTTTATCAATTTCTCTCCGATTGTTGCAATCAATCTCGAGCAGTATCTCAGCGCGTCTCTGGTCTAGATCTGAGGACAGATCTAGGGAGAGTTCCGATCGACGGCGAGATCGGACGGCGGGTCTCTGATGGTTTGGGGAGCCTTTGGGTACGGCGGGAAGACAACTCCGTTATCATCAACGGTCGCAACAACTGTCGCCGAACTGCGTGACGCGGTTTCCGAGGCCTGTGAGGAAGTGAGCACCTATCGTCTCAAGAACCTCATCGCATCCATGAGAGACCGTGTGTATGATCTCATCTCAAAGGAGGGAACAAAACGAAGTCACATTTCTGGGGCAGCAGCAGGTCGTGATATTATATTGAGACACTTTTTGAGGTGTCTTTTTCATGTATTTCCTGTTCCAGTTGAGCGATTCAGTCTAAGCATTGTACAATCTTTAGGTGTAGTCTGAATATGCTTTGTATTAAGTGTGAACCGAATTGCTTACGGATTAAAGGAATTAGAACCAAAACCTTATGCTTGATAATAATTTGAGACAGACTTTAGGCAATAATTCTATACGCCCACCGATATGGAGTGCACTATTGTCCCCGACGAGTCCATTGAGGGAGCCGTTCTGGTACGAAGCCACTCCCGGGTTGGTATCGAATCATTGAAACTCATGTCGACCAATGGACATTTTGTCGAAAGACAGTTGAGCGAACACGACCATCCATAGAAGGATTCATTCCTAGAAGTATCTAGAAACCGAAAGGTTTCCGAAAGGTCACCGAAGGCTTACAAAGACGAAAACAATTGGTGTTATTTTATTCGTTTTGGTCGTCTTGATTCATGTGTCTAGTCAGTTGTGCCCTTTGCCCCGTTGTCAGTTGTGCCCCGTTGCACATTTGAACCATGCTAGAAGTGATCAAGTCTCCACAAGGGCAGGATAAGTTTGTGATCCATACATTTCCGTTGAAAAATGTGAGGCACTAAAAAATCATTGAGCCCTATAAAGCATGAACACTCTAGGAATTTGATTTTTGCGCCAACTCAATAACTCTACGCCTGTATGGCATTTGGCTCCTAGCTGCATCCAACTTTTGATTTCCGTGAAGTCTTTGTTCGCTATTTGTCAGGCCTACGTCAAACGCTTGGCTGGATCATAAACAAACTCCGAGAGCCTCTGGAGGCTATCAAGTTGCAAAGTAAACCTGTGATATTAATATTCTTTAGGGACGAATTACTCAGAGGCGCTTCGCGGGAAGAAATGCTGTAAATACACGGTCTCCTGGTTGCCGGTATGTGACTGTGATATAGATGGACCAAAGATATGGTAAAGTACTGTAGAGTAAATTCTGCAGAGTATTTACGGCACGATCCATCCGGACCCATCCAAAAATGTCTTTTTTTTTATAGAGGGATTTCCTTTGTTTCCTTCTTTTAAGGAATGCAACACCCTTACGGAAATGTCCTATAGGAAACCTATAGTTATTTCTTATAGGAATCTGGCTCTCAACCCTCTCAGTACTGAGCTAGCTCGGACTGACTGTGGTTATTACGTAGGAAAGGGGAAGAATGCAAGAATGCATTGCATGAACCACCTTCTCTACATGGACGACCTGAAACTCTACGGGGAGGATTTCATTGGGGAACTCCCAATGAAATCATCCTATAGATCGCAGATTTTCAAATATCTATTTAGCTGGGATTTTCTCACATTTATGATTATATGGGAGGGAATGTTAGAGCGGTACATAGGCATGTTCAGTATTTAAAAAAATAGTCCCTTCTCTTATCGTAGATACTGGTCAGTATCTGCGAATTTGACATACTTAGGTTTAAGTCCAAGTAGTGTGCCTTAAGAAATAGTGGTTGAGTTGTTTCTACAACTTCCATACAATCCGGATAGATGTTATTAATATTACGATCTATCCTGTCATTGTTAATGGTCAGGAGATCATCTATGTATCGGAATGTAAAGGCATAATTCTCAGAGAAAGGGTTTTCTTTAATAAATTTTGATTCATTGAAAAACAGGAAAAGGTTTGCCATGTTCGTGGAATAGGTACTGCCCATTGGGATTCCGACTACTTGCTGAAAAAGTCGATTCCCAACTTGGATATAATTATATTCTAGGCTTGTTTTGAGCAGTTGAGAAAACCTTCCCTTGTCGATTTCACCTTTCTTGCCAAACTTGCATCCAAAAGGCAGAAACCTCTCGAAAAGAGAAACGATGCAATTATCTCGGAGATTGGGGCGTTTTGATCCTGAGAAAGCTGAAATGTGGTGCTCCCTGCAAAGGATCATGTGAGAAAGTTTTTAAACGATGTTTGAAATAAGCTCCTGGCAACTCTTGATTGCATCTTCCTCTTGATGAGCTGTCATCATACATTTATACCGCAGGGACCATTTTTTTCCTCTTTCTCATTTGGGACCAAAATGTCCGGGACCATTTTTTCAGGGAACCCTCTTCTCCATGCTCCACAGGAGTCACGAGGGGGTTGTTATTGTCCAATTTACGAGAGTATTTCAATACTTAACACGTTGACGACCAGCCTATTTTTGCTTGTCCGCCGCGTGGGACCACGCGCATTTTTTTTGTCAAAAAATGCGTCCTGCCATCAGGACGCATGGTCCCAGAAAGCAGTTTTTTTGCCGAGTTTTATTTTTTTTAAAGTTGAATTTTTTGGAATTTTTATCATTAATTATGAAATCATAATCTTCTGGAACGCTAGATACTCGATATCTGCGCACAAGTCGTTTTTTGGAACCTGCATCCTGCCATCAGGACGCATTGTCGCCAACGTGTTAAAGATGTCAGGAAAAGTATAGTTCTCCTGCCTTCAGGACTTCGAGCGGAACTAGTCCACCTGCCCATTTATTCGCTCCCATGAGTTCTGTACCCTTACGGAAATGTCTTATAAGAAAACCTATAGTTACTTCTTATAGGAAACATATAAAATTTCCTATAAGTTTTTGAAACACGAAAAACCTATAGGATCCTTTAGGATCCTATTGGATCCCTATAGGGTCTCATAGGTCTCCTGATCTATAGGATTCAGGGAGGATATTTTGGGTTTCGAAACTAAGGCATTACGACGTAAAAGGCGACCCGGGTTAATATTGGCGCAGCATTTCGTGTAAATAAAAAACCGATTAGGGGTTTTCCCACGGTAGGGTCACATGCATTATTAATACCAGTACTGCGGGTGTCTGTATGGTTTATGGCCCCGCCCCACACGTCTCGCTGCATTGCACATCTACTTCCTTCGGTAGGAAGAAGTGGCCCTCTTCTCTCGACCTAAGGAAATAGAAGACAGAAGCTGCGAACACGTCTCTTTACTGAAACTCCATTTGGATAGAGTCTACTCAGTTTTGTACGTGGTCTTCAAAAGGAATATGGGCATATTTCTTCACGGCACTCCATGATTATATCAGGAAGATGGGGATAACAAATAAGGAACTGTTAAAGTTTATTGATTGCTACAATGAGGCAAGGCGAGATATTTGGGGACGTACAAAACTCTCTTGTGAGAGATGATTCTTTGGGTAAGGGGAGGGCACTTTTGTGCCCTTTGAGAAATTTGAGAACCCTATACTTCCATCTAGTGGCCTAGAGGAGAACTTCAAACGGAACCCTATATGCCTATAGGGTTCCGTATAAGCCCTGTAGGGAACCCTATAGGTCCTATAGGTCATATAGGGAACCCTATATGTCCTATAGGGAACCCTATAGGCCCTATAGGGAACCCTATAGATCCTATAGAGAATCCTATAGGTCCCATAGAGAATCCTATAGGTCCTATAGCGAACCCTACAGGTCCTATAGGGAACCCTATAGGTTTTATAGGGAACCCTACGGTTCCTATACAGAACCCTTTGGGTCCTATAGGGAACCCTATTGGTTCTATGGGGAACCCTATAGGTTGTATAGGGGGATCTATAGGTTCTATAGGAAACTCTATAGGTTCAATAGGGGATTCTATAGGTTCTATTGGGAACTCTATGGGGCATATAGGATCCTATAGGATTCCATTAGGTTCCTATAGGATTCCTATATATTCTTAAAGGAATATATAGGAATCCTATGAGACATTTTCGTAAGGGCATACCGGTGTCTTTCATAATTGGTTATTCGTCCTTGACGTTTGCGGTGACACCCGTGATTCCAAAATTGCTCTTTTTCCTACATTTTCATGCTTCGACGAAAATCAGTTTCCATTGAAAAGGTTTTTGCTTCGGCGAAATATTATTTCGACAAATGTATTTGATGATTTTAGTTTCGTCCATTTGATGAATAAACCTTTCCAATTTTCGGCCATGCCACTTTCGATGAATCGGTGTTCAATATTTTGATACGCTCCCCCAGGCCCAGGATACATCATTTGCCTGATCCTGACCGTTCACGAGTGACGTCACCGCCAAGTGCACGTGAGCCTTTGCTGAAAAGAGTCGCACGAGCTGGCGAGCACCACGTCATTCGCAGAAGGGAACATTTTCAAGTCTAGATCTGTGGAAAATCCGGGATGTGGCAGGAATGGCGGTACTTTTGCCAGGTGCCCACATTTTTCCTCTTTTTTTCCTGCTCGGGTCGCGTCTGCTGGATTCATCCAGAATACTCTAAAACCCTTTCGTTCGCGCGTTTCTCAACTTCGCGATGTTAACGATACAGCACTTAATTCCAGGATTGACGAATCGGGTCTCCGAATTAAAAGCGTAGTAAAATCGATGATAGATTCCAATGCCGCCTCTTCACGCTATATAGCTCATGAATACCTTGAATTACCCTTGCCCAGAGAGTAAACCTATTCCCAGTGACTACTGACATATCTCATTATCGCAGGTGTTTAAGCGACGTCGCGTCTCATCGAAATGTATCTAGGGTGATGCAGTGAAGCGAAATTTTCAGTTCCAATAAGTTTTACGTTCTGCATCATAAGCGCAAAGTTGAGCAGGAGGAAAGTAGGAAAAAGAAGTATTTAATATATATATGCATCCATCCTCGCAGCTTTTACGAGCCAAATGTTACGGAGGTATATCGGAAAAATTGGACCAAATTTGAGCAATGACACGCAAACCCTATATTGTTGCTGAAACACGAGGTTTCCTTCAGAAACTTTAAGATGTGAATGCGATGAAATTCATCCCATTGTGCTCACCTTGCAAGGCAGAGGAGTCACAGACGAATCTCAACCCATCTTTCTTTGGGAAGATATTTTATGTTTTCTTCGCATGGTCTTAGAATGTTCCACTCAAGGCAACACACGGATATTTGAAAGACTGTTTTTTAGGCATGCATGCTACCAAATTGAATGAGCTGAGAGCTGGATCAGAGACAGCATTCAAGGGCCGGAGAACGATAACTGGCATCAGGGTAAAATGATACATCTACACATGAATTGACATGCTGGATATGTATTTCTTTCTCTAAGTTCTTGATTCATAGGACCTAGATGTGAATGGAATTTGATGTACTGAATTTATTCTCGTGTCCATGAGGAAAAGTGGGTAAATGACACAATGAATTGCCAACACGTCTCGGATCCTAAAGAGATCCGGTTTACAGAGAGTTCACATCTACGGACGACACGGAGTTTCCAATCACATTTTTATTTTCCTCTGCCAGAGCACCTTTCCACGTGGCAATGATATCAGACTGCCATGGGAAGGCCACTCAAAAGGCTCGTGGAAGGCCACAATCCAGGGTGCAAATTGCAGAGAAGGGAAAGAAAAGCAAGTTTGATAAATTCAAGCAAACGAGGGTGACTCCATACTCAATTACACTTTCTTCCCAGAAAATCAATGGTGCACCTGATCTCGATGAAACTACGGCTCCGTCTGGAGGTATTCCCTTCCTACGTGGACGTGCTTGTCCCATCGCTTTGGCAACGCCTGGATGCCAACGGATTCCTTTAGGTTCCTATAGGATTCCTTTAGGTTCCTGTAGGATTCCTTTAGGTTCTTATAGGATTCCTTTAGGTTCCTATAGGATTCCTTTAGGTTCCTATAGGATTCCTTTAGGTTCCTATAGGATTCCAATATATTCCTAAAGGAATATATAGGAATCCTATAAGACATTTTCGTAAGGGAAAGCTAATAGCTCAATCGAAAGAGTCCTTCAAAATGATGCAATATGCAATACATTTTTCTAAATGTTTGTGGATAAAAAAAGAACAGGGAAAAAAAATCACGGAACTTTTGGGACACCCTGTATACTGATATCCACAAGTTTGGACACAAGTACAAAATCATTCCTTAATACTATCCGTGATCACTTTCTTTATTTTCATTTTCTCATCCAATTAGCAGAATGATGAGCTCGAAATGTCCATCAGACTTTGTATGACCATTCGCACCTCCTGCTCTGCTTTCGGAAAACTCAGTGTCACCTTCGAGTAAGTTTCAACTTCTTTGGGGTATTCATTGTCGTCTATCCAACGTCTTTCGGGTATTCAGTAGAGAATTAATTTACGTTTACAGCGCGAATGAGATGTAAAACATGTCCATCCATTGATGAATTATGTTCTTCTTGCCATTTCAAACGATTATTGTATGCTTTTAAATTTCCGCGTCACGTCCTGCATTTCCCTCCCTTTCTGAAACGCAATATCATATTCTCATCGACGCTGGAAAGAAACTCTTTTGGGGGGTTTCTGAACTCTTCTCTTCTAAATAAGAAATAACACAATCATACGTCAAAGTAAAATGGGTAGGAAACAACATATTTCATCCTTCCGCTTCAGGTGGACGTAAAGTTAAATGCCCCAGGGAAATAAATACATTTACCTTCATAAGTGTTCGCTGCCTCTCCCTTTCCTTGAATTATCCCCCTTGGCTATAGTCACGGCGGTTAATTCAACCCCTTCCTATTTCTAAGATACTAAATTCACCAAGGGTCCGACAGATCCCAGATAATGCGATGAGGTTAAACACTCTCGATGCGCTGAGATCACGTAACTGACGTCCACGCAGCGAATACTTTATGTCGCAATGAGAACGGACCATTACACGACAGAGCATCTCCATTATTCCTTGGCACTACCATGGAAATGGTGGACATTTGTATATTTTAACTGTGATGCATGATAAAATGGGGACATTAATCTGGAAACAAATGGATCACATAACGACAGCATTATTCCGATTCGACGGAAGGATGAGCTACTTATCTATAGATTGAACAATCCACTTGATTCAATCGTGAGAAACGAGAGCGTTAAGGTTAATTGAAGGTTATCTGATGGCTTTCGTTTGAATTCGTGCCCCGCGTTCCTCAAGTAATCAATTACGTTCAACGTAATTGACGAACGTTCAACCACGTTCAGTACGTAAATGAGCCGATTCGCGAGGAAGCTTTATTGGATTTAGTTTTTGCGACGAACGACGATCTGACACGAGACGTTAAGGTACAGGATAACTTGGGAGATTCGGACAACTACATCCATAAAATCGGGCAGGCAACCGGTCTGGTTTCATCAGGGATAAAAAGCGGAAATGGGATGCGTACAAGCGGACGGGAGATAGCACGGGCTATGAGGAATATAGGAGGATCACGCGGAAGTTGAAGCGGGAAATTAGATCTGCAAGAC